>RJWJ010001842.1:9208-116217 GCA_004363605.1 Indri indri | reverse complement strand
TTTGCACATGGGATAAACACAAATTTGGGGGCACCCAAGGACAAACTATACAGGTTGAACAGTGTCCTCCCAAATAGTGTCCTCCCAAAATTTGTGTTCACCTGGAACCTCAGAATGTGTCCTCATTTGGAAATAGGGTCTTTGTAGATGTAATTAGTTAAATTAAGATGAGAACTGTGAAAGAAAAACCTAGGGCACAATAGAAGTTTAAAGAGTTTATTTGAGTAAGAAGCAGTTCACGAACTGGAGCAGCTGCAGACTAGAAGGTTCAGCAGCTCCACCAAAGGAACGCAAGACGGAGGCTTTTGGAGGACGGACACAGAAGTAAGGCAAAGAAAGCATTGGTTCGTTACAATTATGCAGTTCCCTTATTTGGTCTATCCTGTTGGAAAGTCCCCAGTTATATAATTACAAGTTTGTTGGATGCTTCTGATTGGTTAAGTTTAATTTCTGTTTTTCTTTAATAATGGCATTCACAAGAAATAGCTCAAGTTAAACTTTGCTTGTGTTTACAAGTCAAGCAAGATGGAGGTCACTTATGAGGCCTAACTGGATTTGACGGCTCAGAGATTCTTCAGGCCTGGTCTCCATTTTAATTTACTTTAATAGGTCATACTGGAGCAGGGTGGGCCCCAATCCAGTGACTGGCATCCTTATAGGAAGAGAAAATAGAGACGTAGAGACAGAAACACAAGGGGAAAGGCCACATGAAGATGGCGGCAGAAATTGGAGATGCAGCTGCAAGCCAAGGAACACCAAGAACTGCTGGAGCCCACCAGAAGCTAGGACAGAGGCAAAGAGGGACTCACCCTGGAGCCCTCAGAGGGAGCATGGCCCTACTGACACCTTGATATCAGACTTTGAGCCCCCAGAACTGTTAGAGATAAATTTCTGTTGTTATAAGCCACCAAGTTTGTGTTAATTTGTCACAGGACCCCCCCATGGAAACTAATACAGTGGCCCAGCTTTTTTTCTATACATACGTATCCTATAACATATGTGTATGTAAAATTAGAGTGTGTTTGCACTATTTTTAGATCATCAGCATCTTCCTATGTGATCAGTCAGTCCTGCAGCAGCATATTCAAATGGCTACACAGTGTGCCTTTCTCTGAATCCAGCAGAATTCATTTAACCTTTTACCAACAGCTGGACATTAGTATGTCTCTTATTTTCCCCATCGAGCATCTCTTAAAGTTCGCCTGACCCTGTATAAGAGGTAGCAGAGGATAGTGTTTGGATCTAAGAATTTAGAGCCAGACTGGGTTCAGATCTTGACTAGCTATCTAAGCATGACTGAGTCATATATGTAAGCTCTCTGTGCTCACACTTTTCCCTGTGTAAGATGACAACAATATCTGTGCCTTCCTCATGGGGCTGTTGTGAGGATTGCCTAGTTGCACAAAAAACCCTTAGAACAACTGGTGCTGGCAACACAGCACACGCTCTATCAGTTATGACTGTTCTTCCCTTCACACGGACCCTCTCTTATGAGGATGAGAAAGTTCCTATGGGCAGAAAATGTGCTGTACACCTTTAATATCCTCAAATTCTGAGGAGACTATATAACCTGCTTCTCCTGAGATGAAACCAATGTCCCAAGGAGTCAGAATGACACAGTGCAGTGGAAACGTCACCTGGGAAAGGCAGCAGGCAGGTAGCCAAACTCTTCTCCAGAGTCTCAAAGAGTTATATTCACCCAGCTCCTGCGGGCTAGGAGTGCGATGAACAGACACCAAGAGCACCCTGGGGGCACTGGCTACAGGAGCCTCCCAGCGCAGTAGTGTTAGAAATGATAGAAATGTGGTAATAGAAATCCATACCTACATTGTCCAACATGGTGGTCGCTAACTACATGTGACTATTTAGCACTTGAAATGTGGCTAGTGGGACTGAGGGGCTGAACTGTTCATTTAATTTAAATTTAAATTTAAATAGGCACACGTGGCTACACATTATAGAAGCTCCCAGAGATCCTAACTATTGGTCTTCCATTCTGCTGTAGCGACGCCCCACAGGTGCTTCCTTTCTACCATGTAGTAACATTTCTTGAGCAATTACTATGGGTAAAGTTCTGAGCCAGGTGCTGGTGGTAGTAAACGACAAAGTGGGCATGGTCCCTGCCTTCTAGCTCGTGGCCTGCAGAGACAGCACTAAACAGGCAACTGGAATGCCACAAGGTGAGTGCAGTGACCAGGGGAGCCCAGGATTCCGGGACAGCACATGGAGAGCTGAAGTCCTGTCTGTTGCTCGGAGATGGCCTCTTGGACGGGCAGAGGTGAGAGGCTGAGCTGGCAATAGTAACGAAGGCTGGGAAGGCCAAGTGGAGGGGGCAGCATCCTGTGGTTGTTGGGCAACACTGGGGCTCACAGCCTGCCCTTGTGCTGCTATTTAATTGAGCCGCCAAACTGTGGTGGAGAATTGCCATTCATTTAATTTATTTTTATACCTGATTTCATCCCAAAAGAAGTTGAGAAGGATGGTGAGAACAAACACACCATGCAACAGATAAAAATAGAGAGCGCTTAGAGTGAAAGGAAGGTGGGAATAACTAGTAAGATGGACCCAGAGGGCTCCTGGGTTGTCTCCAACCCTGGTGGGCTGTCAGATGCATTTATTCACATGAAAGAGCCCCTTCCTGCTGCGACATCTGGGACCTGAGGCACTTGACACCACAGCAGCAGGGTCCCGGGAGGCTTCCCAGAGATGGAGGCCATTTGAGAAAGGCAGTACCATGGAGCCCATCCAGTTCTGTAAGTGCAGGAGAACCTATAACTCAACCCTATGACCTTGCACTCAGTTATGGTGGAATCGTGTCCCCCAAAAACATATGTGGAAGTCCTAGCCCCCGGTAACTCAGACTGTAACCTTCTCTGGAAACAAGGGCTGTGCAGCTGTAATCAAGTTAAAATGAGGTCATTAGGGTGGGTCCTAATGCAACATGACTGATGTCCCTATAAAAAGAGAGAATTTGGACACAGAGACAGACACACACAGAAGGAGGAGGGCCACGTGAAGACAGAAAATTGGAGTGATGCATCTACAAGTCACAGAACACCGAAGTCTGACAGTAAACTAGCAGAAGCTAGGAAGAGGCAAGGAAGACTCTTTCCCCTACAGGTTCCAGAGGGAGCACGGCCCTGCCAACGCCTCCATTTTATACTTTTAGACTCAAGAAGCATGAGACAATACATTTCTGTTGTTCTCAGCCACCTAGTTTGTGGTATTTTGTTACAGCAGCCTGAGGAGACTCACACACAACATGCTGCTTGGGAGGCTGCTGGAGCAATTAGCAGCTTTGGCGGGGCCAAGTCCGTGAGGTCAGGGCCGAGCCCGTGAGGTCAGGGGCTGAGATTCTCAGGGGAGCTGGAAATCAGACAGCACACAGCCTGGGTGGGAGGAGCGCTTTGGCGACAGTGATTATTTCTTACTCTAAAAAAACTTCTTCACCATTAATTTCATTATTATTGCACCACAAGGAATGAGAGCAGAACATACACACGCAGAAATTTCAGTTCACACACAGTCTTAGAAAGACTTCCCATTTCCTAATCAGTGCTCTACCTGTTTCTGTTTTTTGATGTTTTTTTCAGTTTCTAATGTCTTTGACTAACCATTTTCCTACATAGTCTGAAACAGTTTACTTTAAAATACAAATAGCCAATTATAACTAATATGCGCCTTTCATTTCATGTCAAAATTATAGACAATGTTACTTGTCACACCTACAGAGTTTAAACGTGCCCCTAGGTGACTAAAGTCACTGAAAATGAAAAACTATACGAAAGAATCATTTAAAAAATGTAAAGTGAGGCCAGTAAGGCCAGCTAGTCAATTCACCTTAGTGTACAGCAAAGCTCCAATATCCACTGTGCATTTCTTTATTTCTAAAATTTGTTTTAATAACAGTATCCCAATGTAAGTTAGTCTTTTATTTTTTTAATAATTTCCTGTGCTTCGGTTTCCTTATTTGCAAAGGAGTAATAATAATAACACTACCCCATAGGGTTGTTGAGGGCTTAACAGTTAACTTGGAACCACGCCTGGCACATGGTTAGTGCTCCAGGGTGTTAGGTTTGAAAGTTCTTCTGGGCTCAGGCTCTGCCCTCAAAAACTCACAAATGGGATGCCAGCCAGTGAGGCAACACTGGGCTTTCCTTTCCTCCCCAGCCTTCCCTTCCTTGACCTGGCAGAAGGTCTTTACTAGAAGGTTTAAAAAAGGCAGACACTGTGATAGCAAACAAGTGTTAAAGACAGGTTAGCATCTTTCACCCCTCTCTGTAGCTCACTCTGACTACGGTGTGAAAGGTGTATAGAGGAGGGGTGCGGCACAGTGTGGGGAGGGGAGAGATCCGTAGAGCTAAAAGACAGAGCAGGTGGGATGCAGAAGCCAGGAGGGAGAGGAACAGCACAGGCGAGAGGTGTTTGGGGGCTAGAATTCCAAGGACATGGTGGCGACTGGCAGCAGGAGTTGGACACGTGAATGGGAGGTGTATAGGGTGATTCGGTGAGCAGTGAGCAAGTGAGGTCATCCCAAGAAGCAGACAATTGAGCAGGAGCAGGTTTGAGGAGAGGGTAAGGAATTCAGTTTCATTCCCATGAAGTAGAGCAGCCTGTGGCACAGTCCATGCTGGGGCCCTGTGTTGTGCTGGACCTCCAGGCCGCCTGGTCTAACTCACATGGGCATCTCCTCCACACCACCCGACTCTGACCGACCACACTCCGGCGCTTGACCTTCACCAATAGCAATATTCTACCAGCTCCCTGGGCAGCACATGCCACTTTGAAACAGCTTAAATGTTAAAATGTTTCTCCTTACTCTAAGGCCACGGAATTCCACCACCAGAAATTCAAAATTAAGAAGTGAGTCAAAACATAGGCAAGATTTGTACACAAAGACGTGTACGTGCAAATGTTTATACTAGTGACGACTGTCACAAGCTTAAATGCCCAAAATTTAAAGTTTAGTAAATACAGCTATTGCAATTACTTTTTTAAAAATTATTTTTTAACTTCATGCAGCAGGCTATACACACACACACACACACACACACACACACACACACATACAGATGAGTGCATGTAAAACTGGTGAAATCTAAATAAGCTCTGTATTATACCAATGTCGATTTCCTAGTTTTGCTAATATACTACAGTTATGCTAGAAGTTACCATTTGTGTAGTTGGGTGTAACTACTAACACAATCCAGACACAGAATTGTTCCATCACCACAATGATCTCCCTCACACTACCTTTTTATAGCAACACATACCCCATCTCCTTACCTCCTCCTTCACCCTGGCAACCACCAATCTGTTCTCCGTAGCTATCATTTTGTAATTTCAAGAATGTCATATAAATGCAATCATACAGTATGTAACTTTTTGAAGTTGGCTTTTTTTACACAGCACAGTACCCTTGAGGTACAGTGAAGCGGTTGTGTGTATCAGTAGTTCATTCCTTTTCATTGCTGAGTAGTATTTCACAGTATGGATGTACCACGGTTTGTTCAACCAGTCATCCATTGAAAGACATCTGGGTTGATTACAGTTTTAGGCTATTATGAAAAAAATTACTATGCAGAGGTTTCTGTGTCAACATAAGTTTTTATTTCTCTAGAATAAATGTTTGGGAGTGCAATTGCTGGGATGTACGGCAACTGCATGTTCAATTTTGTAAGAAACTGCCAAACTGTTTTCCAGAATGGCTGTACCATTTACATTCCCAGCAACAATGTACAGTTGATCTATTTTGTGTGAATCTTCCCCAGCATTGATGATGTCATTATTTTTCATTTTAGACATTCTGATAGGTAGATGGTGGCGTCTCATTGTGGTTTTAATTTGCACTTCCACAATGGCTAATGATATTGAATATCTTTTCATATGGTTAGCTGCCATTTGCTTGTCCTCTTTAGTAAAATGTCTCTTCATGTCTTTTGTCTATATTCTAATTGGATCGTTTGGGTTTTTTTTAAACTGGTGAGCTTTGAGAGATCTTTGTTTATTCTACATATGAGGCCTTTGTCAGATACATGGTTTGCAAATATTTTCCACCCAGTCTTTTTATTTTCTTTTTATCCTTTTGCAGATTGAAAAATTTTAATTTTAATGAGGCTCAATTTACCCATCTTTCCTTTTATGGATTGTACTTTTGATGTTAAGCCTAAAAATTCTTCACCAGACTCAAGGACCCAAAGATTTTTCTCTTGTATTTTATTCTATAAGGTTTGTAGCTTTAATTCTGTGATCCATTTTGAGTTAATTTTTCTATAAGGCATAAGGTTAAGGTCAAGGTTTATTTTTTTGCCCATGATGTCTAATTGCTCCAGTACCATTGTAGAAAAGACTATCCTTCTTCCACTGAATCTCTTTTGCACTGTTGTCAAAAATCAGTTGACCATATTTGTGTGGATCTATTTCTAGTTTCTCCATTCTATTCCATTGATCTATGTGTCTATACCTCCGCTGATACCACACTGTATTGATTAATATAGGTACAAAGTAAGCCTCAATATCAGGTAGAGTTATTTCTCCCACTTTCCTTTTTCAAAATTGATTTATCTATTCTAGTTCCTTTGCCTTTTCATATAAATTTTAGGATCAGTTTGTCTATGTCTAGAAAAAAAAACCTTGCTGTGATTTTGATAGGGATTATAATAGATCTATAGATCATTTTGGGGAGAATTGACATCTATACTATGCTGACTATGCCAGTCCATGAATGAAGTATTTCTCTCTATTATTCTGTCTTCCTTTATTTCCCTGATCAGCATTTTGTAATTTTTGAGCATACAGATCCTAAACATATTTATTAGATTTATACCTAAGTATTTAATATTCTTTGGCACAATTGTAAATGGCAGCTTTTAAAAAGTTTTATTCCACCAGTTGTCATTAGTATATAAATATGTGATTGAATTTTTGTGTGTGTTTATCTTGTGTCCTATTACCTTGCTGAACTTATTTGTTAGTTTTAGGAATTATTTTCATAGATTCCTTGGGATTTTCTACATAGATAATCATGTCACCTGCAAATAAGGGAAGTTTTATTTCTTCTGTTCCAATCTATACACCTCTTAATTCTTTTTCTTGACATTGCACTGGCTAGAAACCTCTCGTACTGTGTCAAATGAGGGTGATGAGAGCAGACATCCTTGCCTTTTCCCCAGTCTTAGAGAGACTTTCTTCATTAAGTACAATATTAGTAGTAGGTTTCTTGTAGACACTCCTTACCCAGTTTAGAAATTTCTCCTCTATTTCTAGTTTGCTGAGAGTTTTTAGCAAGAATGGGTATTGGATTTTTTTCAAAAGCTTTTCCTTCATCACTTGACATGATCATATGATTTTCCTGTTTGAGCCTGTTATATGGTGTATTTCATTTATTGACTTTTGAAATCTGAATGAGATTTGTATACTTGAAATAAATCCCATTTGGTCCTGTTAGATAATTATTTTTATATATTCCTGGATTTGATTTGCTAATATTTTACAAAATATTTTTCTAAGTTCTTGAGAGATATTGCCTGTAGTTTTCTTTCTTATATTGTCCTTGTCTGGTTTTGATATTATGATAAAGCTGATTTTATAAAATAAGTTGAAAATATGCCCTTCTCTTCTATTTTCATTGTATGAAAAATGCAATACATTGTATAAAATTGGTGCTCTTATTTAAATGTTTGGCAGAATTCTCCAGCGAAACCATCTATACCTGGAGATTCTTTGGAGAGCATTTAAAATTATGAATTCAACTAATAAGAATAAGGTGCACCCTACATACTGCGTATCTATGTTCACCACAAGCCATGTATAAGAATATGTATAGCAGTACTATTTGGAATGACCCCAAATTGAAAACAACCTTAATGCTTATCAATATTAGAATGAATTGTGATATTATGTATTCATTTAATGGAATATTACATGGCAGTGAAAGTGAATAAACTACTGAATAACAATATGAAAAATAAATAAATAAATTATGAATTCAGTTTCTTTAATTATTATAGGACCATGCAGGTTATCTATTGCATCTATTGAGTTTTAGAAGTTCATGCTTTTCATGGAAACAGTCCATTACTTCCAAGTTGTTGAATTTATGAGCATTAAGTTTTTTTTAGTGTGCCTTTATTATGTTTTTAATAACTTCAGAATCTGTAGTGATATCCCCTGTGTCATTCCTGATAATTGTGACTTGCATATGCTTTTTATCTTTGTCAATCTTGCTAGAGGATTATCAATTTTATTTCTTTCTTTTAAGAATCATATTTTTGTATTATTGATTTTCTATTTTCTTGTTTTCAATCTCATTGATTTTTTATTGTAATATAATTTACATACCATAAAAGTCACCCTTGTAAAGTGTACAATTCAGTAGTTTTTGCTATATTCACAAAGTGTATACATTTCACCACTATCTAATTCCAGAACATTTTCATCACCTGAAAAAGAAACCCCCTTCACATTAGCCATCACTCTTCATCCACTCCTCCTCCAGTCCTTGACAAGTACTAATCTACTTTTGTTTCTGTGGATTTGCCCATTCTGGACATTTCATGTAAATAGAATTATACAATGTGTGGCCACTGTGTTTGGGTTATTTCACTTAATATGTTTTCATTGTCACAGCATATTCCAGTATTATGGTATGATTTCTTCATTCCTGTTTATAGCTGAATAATACATTCCATTGTATGGATATACCATATTTTATTTATCCATTCATCAGTTGATTGAAATTTGGGGTGTTCTCACTTGTTCACCATTATAAATAAATGCTTCTATGAACATTCGTCTGCACATTTTTGTGTGGACATATTAAAAGACTTGTTTTCAATTCTTTTGGGTGTATACCTATGAGTGGAATTGCTGGGTCATATGATGACTATGTTCAAGTATTTAAGGAACTACCAAATTGTTTTTCATAGTGGCTGCATCATTCTAAATTCTCATCAGCAATATATAAGAGTTCCAATTTCTCCACATCCTCTCCAATATTTGCTGTGTTTTGTCTTTTTTTATTATTATTATAGCCATCCTCTTGGGTGTGAAACCAGTATTTCATTGTAGTTTTGATTTTCATTTCCTTGATAATGAATGATGTTGAGCATCTTTTCATGTATTTGTTGGCCATTTGTACATCTTCTTTCAGAAAATGTCTTTTCAAACCATTTGACTATATTTAAATTGAGTTATTTGTCTTTTATTATTGAATTGTAATAATTCTTTATATCTTCTGGGTACTAGAACCTTATCAGATATATGATTTGCAAAAATCTTCCCCCGTTCTGTGGGTTGTCTCTTCACTTTCTTGATAATGTCTTTTGAAAAACAATAGTTTTTAATTTTGATTAAAATTAAAATTTATTTGTTTATTTTTTGGTTGTTTGTGCTATTAGACTCATGGCTAAGAAAGCATTGTCTAATCCAAGGTCATAAAGATTCACCCCTATTTTTTGTCTAAGAGTTTTAGAGTTTTAGCTGTTAGAGTTATGTCTTTGATTCATTTTGAGTTATTTTTTATATATAGTGTGACATAGGTGTCGAGCTTCAATATTTCTGCATGTGGATTTGTAGTTCCCTAGCATTATTTGTTGAAAAGACTTTTTTCCCCCATATTAATTCTTTTTTTTTTTTTTTTTTTTTTTTTTTTTTTTTTTGAGACAGAGTCTGGCTCTGTTGCCCTGGCTAGAGTGCCATGGCGTCAGCCTACTCACAGCAACCTCAAACTCCTGGGCTCAAGCAATCCTACTGCCTCAGCCTCCCGGGTAGCTGGGACTACAGGCATGCGCCACCATGCCCAGCTAATTTTTTCTATATATACATATATTTTTAGTTGTCCAGAAAATTTCTTTCTATTTTTAGTAGAGACGGGGTCTCACTCTTGCTCAGGCTGGTCTCGAACTCCTGACCACCCGCCTCGGCCTCCCAGAGTGCTAGGATTACAGGCGTGAGCCACTGCACCTGGCCCCCATATTAATTCTTATAATCAGCTTGTCAGTCACTTCAGAGAAACCAGGTAGGATTTTGATAGAGATTGCTTTTATTCTGTAAATCAAGTTGGAGAGTATTGCCATCTTAACAATATTGAGTTTTCTAATCCATGAACACATATTTACTTTCATTTATTTAGATCTTCATTAATTTCTTCAACACTTGTAATAATTTTTGTCTAAATCTATTTTGTTATTTTTATTGCCACTCCAGCTCACTTCTGGTTACTGTTTTCACGGTATATATTCATCATTTTACTTTCAACCTGTTTAATGTGTGCCTTATAGATAGCATATAGTTGGATCATTTTTAAATTCATTTTGCAAATCTCTATCTTTTGGCTGAATGTTTAATCCATTTACATTTAATGTAATTACTGTTATAGTAGGATTTACACATACCATTTTGCCATTTGTTTTTGATATATCTTATACCTTATTGTTCCTCTATTCCTCCATTACTGCATTCTTTTGTGTTAACTTTCTTGTGCACTACTTCAATTTCCTTGGTATTTCCTTAACTATATTTTGGGGAGTTATTTTCTTAGTGGTTGACCTTGGGATTACAATTAGCATCTTAATTTATAACAATAAAATTGTGTTGATATCAACTTAACTCCAATAGAATTAAAAAACTTTATATATAGCTCTGTTCCCTTCTCTTCCTTTGTGCTGTGTCATGTGAGTTATATCTTTATACATTGTGTACCTATTAATGCAGTTTTGTGATTATTGCTTAATGCAGTTGTCTTTTAAATAAGATAGGAGTAAAAAGTGTTACAAACAGAAATACATAAATATTATCTTCTATATGTACCTTTGTAGTTACCTTTACTGGAAATCTTTATTTCTTCAAGTTACTGTCTATTGTCTTTTTATTTCAGTCTGAAGGACCTTCTTTAGTATTTCTTACAGGGTGAGTTCACTAGTTATGACTTTTCCCAGTTTTTATTTATCTGAGAATGTCTTAATTTTGCCTCCTCTTTTGAAAGATAGTTTGCTGGAAGCAGAATTCCTCGTTGACAGTGTTTCTCTTTCAGAAATTTGAATATTTCATTCTACTGCCTTCTTTTTATTTATTTATTTATTTGTTTATTTGTTTGAGACAGAGTCTCACTCGGTTGCCTGGGCTAGAGTGCCATGGCATCAGCCTGGCTCACAGCAACCTCAAACTCCTGGGCTCAAGTGATCCTCCTGCCTAAGCCTCCAGAGTAGCTGGAACTACAGGTGCTCGCCACCATGCCCAGCTAATTTTTTCTATTTTTAGTAGAGATGGGGTCTCACTCTTGCTCAGGATGATCTTGAACTCCTAAGCTCAAGCGATCCTCCCACCTTAGCCTCCCAGAGTGGTAGGATTACAGGTGTGAGCCAACACCCAGCCTCTACCGCCTTCTGGCTTCAAGGTTTCTGATGAGAAATCAGCTATTAATCTTAGTATGTATTATGAATTTCTTCTTTCTGCTTCCTTTAAGATTCACTTTTTGTCTTTGGCTATCCATAGTTTGATTGTGTTTCTAGGTGTGCATCTTTTTTAGTTTATCTTACTTGAAGTATGTTGAGTTTCCTGGATGTATAATTAATGTTTTTCATCAAATTTGTGAAGTTTTGAGCTATGATTTCTTAAAATATTATTTCTTCCTCTTTCTCTCTCTCCTCTTCTTCTGGGAGCCCAGAAGGCTCTGTAAATTTTTTTTTTCCATTCCTTTTTCTTATTCCTCAGACTGGATAATCTCAATTGACCTATCTTCAAGGTCACTGATTCTTTATTCTACTTGCTGAAATCATAGTGAATTTTCATTTCAATCATTGTACTTTTCTGTTTGGTTCTTTTATAGTTCTTTGAACACATTTAGAGTAGCCGACTTAAAGTCTTTACCAATTCCAACATCGGGGCTTTCTCAAGAACAATTCTATTAAATATTTTTTTCCCTTATGTGTGGGCCATACTTTTTAGTTTCTTTGAATGACTTGTAATTTTTTGTTGAAAACTGGAAATTTTAAATCATACTATGTGGCAACTCTGGAAATCAGAATCTCCTCCCTCCCCAGGGTTTATTATTGTTGCTATTTTTTGCTGTCATTGTTTATTTAGCAGCTTCTCTGAATTAATTCTGTGAAGTCTATATTTTTTCTCATGTATAGCCGCTGAAGTTCTACCTGTTTAGCTTAATGGTTAGGTAATAATTGGACAGATTTCTATAAATATCTGGACCAATACTTCTTAAAGTCTTTGAGGATGGGCTCAATGTACATATATTAGGACAAATATACCACTCAGCCAGGCAGTTTACAACTCTGTCTTAGCCTTCACTTCCTATTTGTGCAGTCTCAAGATTACCCTGAGGTGAGAGCTTAGGGCTTTCTCGGTTCTTTCCTGAGCATGTGCATAGCCTTATGCATGTACTTTGAGATTCCTAGGCATATGTCATGGCTTTTCAAAGCCAACTACGGACATTTCATTTCCTGTATTTTCCTTTTCAGCTTTTTGGTTCACCTATTATTTGCTCCTATTAATATCTACCACATCAGGCAGCAGTTAAGCAATTCCCTCTATATGTGTTTGACAAATGATCCCACAGGCAAGGCTTTTCACACTGCACAAGCTCCAAGTCAGGTTCCATAAAGACAGCTTTGCAGAGAACTATCAGACAGGTCTAATAATGACAGTTCTCTAGAAAATGAGACTCATAAGGAGCTCTAACCCTGTTCTGAAGCCTCTGGTAACTGCCAGGCTGTTGGTTTTCACATTAACTGTGGGCAGTTGGTCTTCAAGGCTACCACAGAACTGGGGAGGGAAAAGATGGGAATAGGCCAAGTCTAAATGCCAGAAAACTCACTGTTCTTACTTGAATTCAGCCTTTTTTACTGAATATGTACTCCTGGATTGCTGAAAGCCTTTGGTTAATTTCCAGAATTCTGAAAAATGTTGATTCTGAAAAGTTTGCCACTTTTCTCATTGCTTTTATGCAGGAGAAGAGTTTTGCAGACTCCTGCTATTTTTGCTGATATTACTTAATTTCATTGATTTCTGGTCTCATTATTATTTCTTTTCTTGTCACTGCTTTAGATGCATCCACAAATATTGATACATTGTATCTTATTTTCATTCAGTTACATGTATTTTCCCCTTTGGGACTTCCTCTTCAACCCAAAGATAATTTAGAATTCTGTTGTTTTATATCCAAGTGTTCAGAGATTTTCCTATTGACTTTCTATTATTGATTCCTATCTTGCCTCCATTATCGTCAAGGAACTTTGCATGATTTTAAGTCTTTTAAACATCTCAAGGTTTGATTAATGGCCCAAGATATGAATGATTTTTCTTTGTGAATATTTCATGGGTACTTAAAAAGAATGCATATTATTCTGTCGTTGGTTCATATATTCTTCAAATGTCAATTAGATTTTGTTGGATGGTGGTAGTATTCAAATATTCCACATATTTTCCGATTTTTTATCAAGTAGTTCTATCAGTTGCTGAGAGTGAGATGTCGACATTCACAAGTATATCTGTGGATTTGTCTATAATATCTGTCTGCTACATATACATATATACACACATACATGTAACTTATCACAGTCTAATATTAATGCTGTTTTGCCATTTTAAGTGGTAAATTGTTAAATGGAAGCATTTAGTGCCTGAGGGCCTTTCTTGAACTTTAATAAGCTATGGGAATTAGAACCAATGTTCCTTGAGATGCTGATCCCAGTGGCCTAGAATATGTCCACCATCACCACAGTTTGTCCTAGAATAGTGAGCAAATAGAACAGTCCTGGGTGAGAATTCGTACCAAAAAAGATGTAATTAAACAGCACTTGCTTCTTTGGCTCCATATTTCCTTCAAGGGGTGCCCTTTGGCTTTACAAGAGCTCCAGTACATACAGGGATTGGTATCTTTGCAGATTTTCATCAGGCAGTATCTTCCTGCAAGGGTCTATAGTTTTTTGCTCATTTTACGTGAACACAAACACAAGAGGCTTTCTGCTCTACACACATTTTCCATATTCCAGAGCAAACCTGTGCATCACAAACTTTTCAGGTAATGGAGGCTATTTTGGGCTCTGAATGGCATGTTTTCTGCTTAAGAACAGGGAAAATATGTTTTTCTGGAAGCCACAGACTGTGTAATAGCATTGTCCCAGGGTGCTGCATTTTCTTCTCTTATTTTTATGCATTCTTCTGTGTGGTCTTCTATTGAAATTGACCTGTTGAGAAAAGATGATTGAGCCCAGGAAACTTCACCTAGTTGAACAGGATAATTTCCCCATTGTTACATAAAGAAATCTGCATGTGCTTTTGCATTGATGGTTTTCATTCATAAGAGTCAATAAAACCATTCAATTTTTTTTCAATATATTTGCAGTTTGGGATGCCTTTTTTCAATCTTTCTTTATCATTCTGAATCATCTCACAAAAATTAAATTTAAATACGCATTTTTATAATTCATATTATTTATTCAACTTAATGTGTTAAGGGCCTACAAAGTACCAGGTACTCTTCTAGGTGACCAGGATACAGCAGTGAACAAAATGGACAAAGATTCTTGTTCTTCCAGTGGAGGGAATAAACTAAGTGAAGAGATATATATCAGGCTGTGGTAAATGCTATGAAGAAATGAGGCAGTAGAAGACAATAGAGAGACAAGGGGTAGGACCCTACACAGGTGAGGGAGGGAGGGAGCCAGGTGGATATGGGAGGGAGAGCATCCTGGGAAGAGGAGCTAGCAGACATAAGTCCTTTTCATGGGAGTGTGCCTGGCATGTTCAGGAGATATCATCAAGAAGGCTAGAATGGTTGAATGGCCATGATAGAGGGAGAGGAATACAAGGAGGGAGAAAGGGGAGATATCCAGGGTTCAAATCAATGAAGGGGCTTTAGGACATGGAGAGGACTTTGAATTTTATTCTAAGTGTGAGGAGAAACCAGTAGAGGGGTTTGAGCCAAGGGCATGACATGAGCTTACATTTTAAGAGGGTCATTTTTGTTGCCATCTGAAAAATAGACTGAAGGTGCCAAGAAGGAAGCAGAGAGACTAATTTGGAAGCTATTGCAATAGTGCAGGTGAGAGATGATGGTCACTTGATCTAACTGGTATGTCGAGGTGGTGAGAAGTGGCCAGATCCTGAATATATTTCAAGGGTAGAGCAACAAGGTTTTCCAATGTATTGAATGTGAGATGTGAGGGAAAGAAAATAGTCAAGGATAACACTAACATCAGGAGTTTAGCCTGAGAAGCTATGAATAGAATGATGAGGTTGCCATTTGCTGAAATGAGAAAGACCAGGGAAAGAGCAGGTTTGGAAATAAGTCTTTGGAAATTAAGATTTTTGTTTTAGACATGTTAAGCCTCATGGCCTATTGTAGATCAAAGTAGAATTATAAAGCAAGCTGCTGGAATACACGAATTCTTATTACTGAAAATTGGGCTACAATTAAACATAAACTTATCTTGATGTTTCTCAAAGTATGTTTTGCATGGTGCTGGTTTCACGCGCTGTTTAATGCTATTATATTGGACTTCCATTTTTGACCAAGACTGGTATCAGAGCAACCCTCCCTCCATAAACAACTATAAAACTGAACGAAATACAGAGGAGCTGTTTTGTATGAAACAGCAGGCAGCACAAGACTGTAGTCCCTGAAAGGAGAGAAACTTACAAGGTGAGCCCCATGATTGTCCAGATCTCTTGCCGACCACAGCAGAAAGCTGGAGTCCAAGCAGAGCACTGTGGTCTATGTGAGCTGAAGAGGCAGAAATAATAGTTTTGGACGGCCAAAACAGCTGGAATCTGTGGTGCCACATAGCAGAGGAGGGAGCAATACAAACAGGGTCCCCAGAAGTCCATGTAGGGAATCCCCACAGAGCCATTGAGGGATGGGCTGTCCAGATGCAGGGAAAGACCTCTCGTAGCTTACCAAACAGCAATTGCTATGGCGTTGAGGTGGAACAGAGACAGTAGAGGCTGAACAGTACTTGAAAACATTGAAGTCCAGCCCTGCCCGAGTGGAGAGATCTTGTTTATGCTTCATTAACATCCCTGGCATCCAGCTGAGACCCTGAAAAGCCTGTACCTTAGGAGTAAGGACCAAGCCCTGGAGTAGCCTCTGCTCTAAACCCACCCTGACAAAGTCTACAGCCAAAGGTCAACAAAGTTCACATGGAATAAAGAGTTTGGAGAATGAGTCCTGCCAAGTTAGAAGGGCTTGGGAAGCATCTTGAACTTTCCACATATCTGTACTAACCAAGTATGAAACTAAGTGTACATAAATTCACATTGATCAGCCATTAATTGACAATCCTGCTGAAACAGGAATAAACACTCTTTGTAGAAAGAAAACAATGCTCTCTAAAATGTACTTTCACAATGTCCAATAAACAATCAAATTGCTATACATATAAAGGAACAGGGTAATGTGAACCACAGTAATAAATTTTTAAAATGCCGTCAATTGAAACCAAACCTAAGATGACCCAGAATTTAGAATTAGCAAAAAGGACTTTAAAGCAGCTGTCAAATATATGCTCGAAGAATTAGAGCAAAATGCAGTCTTAGTGAGTGAACAGGGAGGGAAGCTCATTAGAGAAATGAAAACTATAAAAAATAGAAATTCTTGAAATGAAAAGTTAAAGTGTCATTTGGGAGTAAACAAAAAAATGATTCTGGCTGGGCGCGGTGGCTCACGCCTGTAATCCTAGCACTCTGGGAGGCCGAGGAGGGCGGATCGTTCTGAGCTCAGGAGTTCGAGACCAGCCTGAGCAAGAGCGAGACCCTGTCTCTACCAAAAATAGAAAGAAATTAATTGGACAGCTAAAAAAACATATAGAAAAAAAATTAGCCAGGCATGGTGGCGCATGCCTGTAGTCCCAGCTACTCGGGAGGCTGAGACAGTAGGATTGCTTGAGCCCAGGAGTTTGAGGTTGCTGTGAGCTAGGCTGACGCCATGGCACTCGCCCCAGGTGAGAGTGAGACTCTGTCTCAAAAAAAAAAAAAAAACAATGATTCTGTGAACAATTCAATGGGAAACATGTTTAAAAAGATTTAAATAGGTTGGTTTACTGCAGTACTTGTTAGAGCCTTTAATATGCTTCCATGCATGATGAGTCTCTAAAAATGATTATAGAATACAATGGTTTCCACACACATTTGACAATAGAACTCAGCTCACCCAGGAACAGTAGTCTGCAGAATGTATTTGAGAATTACCCATGGACTTTATACTTGGATCTCTTCTATCTGTGCTCATTCTCCGACCAGCCATGAACTCCTATATCTTCACTCCCTTGGACACTATTTCCTCTGCTTTGAACCCTTTATACGCCCATATCTATCTGAGTAACAATTCATCCTTCAAAACTTATCTTAACTATCCCCTTCTTGCTGAAGTTTTCCCCAGCTCCCTCTCGTAGAACTGGCCACTCCATCTCCTGAGATTCCCTAGCACTCTGTAGAAGCACTCTGTAATTAATCATCATTTGCCATGTGACATTATAATTATATGTTTACATTGCTCTCCTTGTGACCTCCTTGTGGGTACTGTCACCTCCTCAAGGGCAGTGGCCAATCCGATTCATCTCGCTGACCTCAACACACAATATAAGGCCAGGGATTAGCAGCATCATAACTATTTGTTGAGTGAGCAATGCCTGACTTCAGAAGATGACAACCAATGGAAAGCAATGACCAAGATGACATGTGTTCCAATTTTCAGTAACATGAAGGCAAGTCACTATAATCCTCTGAGGCATAGTATTTCATTATGATTAGGAAGGCAAGCTCTGGGGCCAGCCTGCCAGGGTTCGTATCTATACTGTATCACTTGCTATCTGTTTTGTCTGGGGCAACTTACTTAACCTCCTTTAACCTCAGAGTCCACATCTGGGAGATGAGGATAGTGGCGTCCTTTACCTCATAGGATGTGTGAGGACGAACCAAGATCCTTCACGTAATGCAGTGCTTTCTACACTTAGAAAGCACTTGGTGAGCAGTGGCTGTTTGTCTTACATTTTCCTGCTTGTCATCTGCCTGTCACCACCTTCGCTCCTAAGCATCGCTTACTTATCAGTAAACTTTCCTCTAGCTTCCTTCCCCCAACCCCCTACCGTTACTACCACCCCTTACCAACAGCTGTCCACCTATGCGTACCACAAGCACAGCTTCATCTGCAGCACATTCCAGCAGGAGCTCATCCTCCCATATGCTCCAGTGCTCCATGCACAGGCCCGGCTCATCCCTCAAGATGAGAGCTCATGCCTCAGATTAGAGCTGAGTCTTCCCACGAAGCTTTATCAACTCTTAATCTCTCCCTTCCCTTCTGCAGTATTTGTCTGGTCCCCATGATATTGCACTTGGTTGTGAACTCCCTTTGTTTCACACATGCGAGTGCTCTTTCCTCAGAAAGACTATGATCCTTCCAGGCAGAAAGCTGAGCTCAATCTATTTCCTTCTGTGACTGTCTCCTAGACTGAGATCCAGGAAAGAGACATCACAGAATACTTAGAGTGCAATAGGGCATCAGATCATCTCTCTGTTTGTCCTTTGGGGTTGCTGTGATTATACAGCAGGAGTCATATGCTCAGCTACCTACAGAGTCCAGGCAGCAGGTTTTTGTGTGAGGCATTCAAGGTTTCAGATAATCGAACATTATAACTCAGTGGAGTAACATGTTATCTGAAAGGGTTTGATGGTCTTGGGCTGCATGAGTAGAAGCACAGAGTCTAGGACAAGGGGAAGAGTTTTGTGCCTTCCCAGCTGGTATGACACATTGTACTCTGTCCTTGCACACTGATGGATTGTAGTAGCGATCTCAAGAACACGCAAATCAGGGAAGCAAGAATGTTTAATACTCTAGAAATGACATCAGGGGTGAAAAGCTGGAAAACTTGAAGATTTTCAGTTGAGAAAACATATGATTTAATGTGATATTTTTAGGGGGGGTCTTTTGTTTTTTAGAGACAGATTGTCAGCTCTGTCACTCAGGTTAGAGTGCAGTGGCATCATCACAGCTCACTGTAACCTCAAACTCCTGGGTTCAAGGGATCCTTCCACCTCAGCCTCCCAAGTAGCTAGGACTACAGGTATACACCACCATGCCCGGCTAATTTTTAAATCTGTTGTTGAGATGGGTTCTTGTTATGTTACCCAGGCTGGTATTGAACTCCTGGCCTCATGTGATCCTCCCACCTTAGCCTCCCAAAGTGCTGGAATTACAAATGTGAGCCACCACACCTGGCCCACTTGATTTTTTTTTAATCTTAAAGTCTAGCCTTGATAGTGAGATAGCTATATAACATCTTAGCAAGAATTTCTGTTTTTTTTTTTTTTAAATCAAATTGCCTTCTGTTAAACATTCTTGATCAAGTGGTTTGTAAAAGTGCTTTCTCCTTCCTTTTGACCACCCCAGTCTTAATTATAGGAAAACTGGATCACAGTATTCTCCTTTGATCCAGGCTTTAAATCAATATGAACTATCTCATACAAAATGTGAGTTCTGGACATCAGAGGGAACAATACTCTCTAAACTGAGCATTCAGTGTAGGAAGACAGCGAATATTATCTTGCAATCTTGGAACTATGTTACTGCAGGAGTGTCAGGTTACTCCCATGTCCACGTGAGACTATGAGGAAGAGAGACTCAGTGGACACAGCAAACACTGGAATATATACTGCAAGAACCGATGGCAATAAAACAGTCTGAGAGATTTAAAATGTTCAGAGAGATAAAGGAATAAATAGAATCCATAAGGCAGGAAGAGAACATTGGAGAAAATAAGGAAGCAAATAGAAATTTTGGAAAATGAAATACATAGGCATAAAAATTTAAAAATTCAATAAACAAAGTTAGACTAGATGACTAGAGAGAGAACTAGTGGTTTGGAAGATGGTTCTGAGGAAATCACACCAAAGCTGAGAGAAAGAAGAGAAATTATGAACATGAAATCAATGTAATATGAACAGTAGAATGGCAAAATCCAATGTAAATCTAAAAGGAGTTTGAAAGAGAGACTAGGGAGAATGAGGGAGAGGAAACATGTTGAAGAGATAATGGCAGAGAATTTACCAGAATTGAAGGAGGACGAGTGCTCAGACAGAAAAAGCCCACTGAATTATGAGCAGAAGTAAAAAATAAACCCACCTAAAGTCACATCGGAGTGAGACTGAGGAGTGTCAAAGACAAAGACAAAATATTAAGATTTTCTTAAGAAAGGGAACTAAAGTAGGTTACTGAGAAGTTACTTTCTGTCTTTTCTTGTGGGCTGGTAGGCTGGTGGTTCTCTTCAGCTTCCAGCCAGAGAACAAAGCAAGGACTGAGAAGCAGCCAGTTATTCTCCAAGTAAAAGGTAGGATATTTGAGGGAGACATTTAGGCCAAGAAGAAGGTGATAATTTCATTTGAACCACTTTGCAAGGCCTCGTTGTTAACATTTGTTGATAATACGGGCTTGGTCTTTCACTCATTAATCAGTGTGTGTCTGTGTGTCTGTGTGTGTGTGTGTCTGTGTGTCTGTGTGTGTGTGTGTGGGGGGGGGGTAGTGTCAGGTATCTTAAATTACCTGCAATCTGTCTCCTCCTTTGTAGTAGATGTGCATAAAGGAAGGATGAGACTATCGTCCCAGAGCGGGGGTTCTCAATCCTGGCTGCACATGAGAATCACCTGGGAAGCATTTTAAATATACCAATGCCCAGGTGGGCACACATTTAAGCCATCTGGAGAATGACATCAATGATGTAGATGAGTCCTATGTCACGAGCCGCCTCCTTCCTCCGTGTCCCAAAGGAACTCAGCCAGTGTACCGCAGTACGTGTTACGTGCCTCTCTGAGCGTCAAGTCCTGTCGGGGTCACCTGTCTATGACAGGGCTGCTGGTTCCCTGCTTGCTCAACCCTCTTCTAACCATGGTAGTGTCCACTGCCTGTCCCCAGCCTTGTCGTCAACTCAAGCTTCACCATGGGCAGGGGTGAAAGACATTTTCTTTGTAGACAACTTACACTGGTAAAATGTAAATATGACCTTTGAGAACTGCTAACCTGAACACTGGAGGGTTGATTCCAATAGGAACTAAGAATTTCTTCACCATTTTCACTATCAGAATTACAAAGAGATGACGAAAGTTGAGTTCTGTCGAGCGTTAAGCACTATCACCCAGAAAAAGCTTTACTCCTGGCTTTGGAGTCACAGTCTGCTAGAATGTACTTGATGAAACCACTTCTCTCATGTGTAGGAGGTTGGAAAAATCACTTTGCTCTTTCAGAGCTGCAGTTTCTTCATCAATAAAAAAAATGAGGGGGCTAGACTGGACTTTTGGCTTACGGCTCAGACAGGGGACTCTCCAAACCAGAGACTTTGGGGGTGGAACCTAGGCCCGTGTATTTTAAGAAGTTTCTACAGATAATACTGACATACACTGCTGGTTATTGGCTTAGAGTCTTTTAGTTCCTAGTATTTTATATTAATAAAAGTTTGTTTAAAGTAAAACCTCATCTAATAATAGTGCTTAAATTTCCCTCACAAAATTTTGGTACTATGATTGCATTTAAATTGGGATTTTTTTCAAAAGAAACTAGATGAATAATTATTTTATAATAAAAGAAATCCAAGTACTAATGCCATATTAACCTATATGGCTCTAATATATACTCATCATTTAAGTAAACGAAGTACTTTGTTCAATAGGAATAATGCTACCATGTATAATGAGATGCCGTAAATTGGGAAATGTTCTATAGCATTCACGATGAAAAAGGGCAGTGTAGGAGTCTCCAAGCAAAACTACCTTGTTTCATTACCAAACCATTAGACCTGAGAATTAGAGGAAAGTTCTCACCCCAGGGTTGAGAATAAAGAACTGAAACTTACCCTGGAATTGAGAACAGAAATTGAAGGCGTGGCTAAAAAGCAGAACATGGCTGTAGAAGAATCACCTTCTGGTAACAGAACCCAAAGGGTGAGTAAGAAATTGCTGACAGAAGCGAAATCCTGGAGGGACAGGCTCAGGACACTGCTGTGTCTCAGCCTCCCCGGGCTGTGCGGAGAGGCAAGAGCATTGTCTCGGCCACCGGTGGATGAGCTGAGTACTATACCCCCGCCACAGGGAATGGTACATAAATTCCCACCCCCTCAGCTTGGGGCACAGGATTGCAACGCTAAAGCCACTAAGTGCCACCATCCTGTCAAAATCAAGCCTTGAAATAGGAATTAAGCTGTTATAGAAAAATTAAGTTGTTTTTCTTGCACACCCAAGTTTGTGGACTGGGATACATCCCCACCACAGTGTTGCTGTTATCATTACCTTTGTCATTGTTACGGCTGCCTTCATGCTGGGAGGCTTCTCACCTCTGCTCTGGCTCAAGTGGAGATCTTGACACACCCTGGGTCCTCCCTGCTCCTTCTACTTCTCCAAGTATAGACCGCCCTTCCTCCCTCCATCAACAGTGGAAGAATTCATTCATTGTCTCTTTTGTTTTGTTCATTTGTTCTGGAAACACCTTTTTAGGCTACAGAAATATAGCAGGGAACAGACAAGTCCCTTCTCTCCTGAAGACTGCATTCTGAAGGTGACAGACAGACAGTAAACAAATAAGTATATAACATGTCAAGTGGTGACAAGTGCTCTGAAGATAAATATAGCAGGGTAAAGGAATGAAGAGAGACAGGAGGCAGATGCTGTTTTAGAGGTGGTCAGGGAGGCCTCTATGTTGAGCTGACGTTCAAGCAGAGAGCTCTGTGAACTTATAAAATGCCTTACACACATGATAACCACAGATAATCAGCCAACTGGCACAGCAGGGGGATAGTTCCCTTGGCAGTATACCCAGAGCCTTGTCACAGTGTAAGGCTAAATCGAAGGACCTCTCAAAGACAGGTAAATGCCACCTGGGTACACATCTCCACCGGTGAAAGAGAAACTGACCAAAAATAAAAACTGGTAGCAGTAGAAATGGGCTTCCATTCAAAACAATGTTTCTGTAAACATATATCAAGTTACTTAGCAATGAAATAGATTATGACAACATCTAAATACCTAAAACTAACCAAATGGTGTTTGTTTCCAAATAGTGTTTTTACTTATACCGTATTGTTTGGAAAATGTTGAGAGAAGGTGCAGAAGTCCACAGTCCCAGCCGTGTTCTGAGATTCCACAGGGAAACAGACGACATGGCCTATGGAAGGCCTCTTCTCGACTGCAAGTGAGAAGCAGAAGGATGTTTGTGGAGACACTGAGGCTTCGGAATCACTGTCTAGGTTTGAGCGGAATTGAGACAGAGACATTAACCAATTTGCCCAAGATCACACGGCCAGTAAGGCAGAAAGCCAGTATTAAAACTCAGGCATATCTCAAGGTAATTAAGCTGAGGGAGGAAAAACGCTAAACTTAAAAGGTTACATGCTGTCTGATTCCATTTACATACCATTCTTGAAACAACAAAATTGTAGGGATGAGAATGGATTCCAGGTTGGAGGGTTACAGAGGGGGTGCCCGTAGCTGAAGTAGGGAAGGACGAGAAGTCCTGGTGGTGATGGAACAGGTCTGCCTCTTGATTGTGGTGGTGGCTACACAAATCCACGTGTGATAAAATTGCACAGAACTAAATACACACACACACATGCACAGATGAATGCACTAAAACTGGTGAAATCTGAGAAAGCTCCGTGGATTGTTCCAATGTCAGCTTCCTGGTTTTGACAGTGTTCTACAGTTACGCAAGATGTTACCATGGGGGAAACTGGGCGAAGGGTACACAGGATTGCTCTGTTTTTATTTCTTCCAACTGCATGTGACTCTAGAATTCCTTCAAAATAAAAAGTTAAAAAACAAGCAAACATAAAAAACCAACTCAGGCAGTCAGAGCCTTGAGCCTTAACCATGGTGAAGAGCCAGCGGCTGTGACAGTTTTATGAATCAAGGGATTCTTTAATTAAACAATATATTTTAAATTGTTCTATGATGATCTGTTTACCTCTTTAATTGACAAGGAAAAAAACTTTAATTTTAAAAAGTTTTAGGATATATTTATTAAGGACTTTATTTAAATCTTTACTTTCTCATAATGTGATCTACATAAAACATCCTAATTCAATGTACAGGGGGAGAAACAGCTTCTAAAATTCTGCAATTTCTCCCACAAGTCCCCCTTAAAATGCAGACTTCTATAGGTAGAAAAGTAATCAGGAAGCAAAAAAGCTTTAAAGTGATCTTAAATGCCCAGCAACATGACCGAACTGCCACGTAACTCTCAGATTTCTTCTGTGTTTGTGGAAGGCTGCAGGAAGGAAGGAATGCCTTTGCCCAGTGTTCATTCTACAGGCTTCCTCCAAATCTATAGGAAATGTGACCTCTCTTTTGTTCACCTTTAACTGTTTTGATTTATCTGAAATTTTATATTATAGGCTCTAGAGGATATTATATCATATTTTTTCACATTTATTTCCTTTCAACAATCTGTGCAAACTGTTATGCTTAATTGTGGAAAAATGGATTTTTTAAGACTAGCATTTAAAAAGTAGATTTGGGATACTGCAGGATGGCAGCTGGCTCTGCAGGGACCATGGGCTTGGGGGCAAGGCAGTCTGGCAAGACTACGTCCCGAAAACACAAAGCTGGGCCTGAGAAGGGGGAGAGGAAATTCCCAAGGATGCTGCAGAGTCCTGGGGAACCTGGAGGCAGGGAAAGGGACAGCAGACCTGTGAACTCCTGGGACGAGCTGGGCTGGAGCGAGGTCCTTTCTGCCCCCAGCATGGTGGCCCAGGGGCAGTCACAGGCACAAGACCCCAGGCCAGGGTGCAGGCCTGGTGGGCAGCACCTGCAGCTCTGGAAAACTTGCTCCTCCTTCACTCCTCTGCCTGCCTCTTTGCCTTTCCCATAATAGGAACAGATTACTTGAGAAAAAAAATATAAATGATGTTTTCATTGTAACTTAAGAAATTATGAATTTCCAAGATACACACATATGTCTCCTATATATATATACACACAGACACACACATGTGTGTATATATATATCTTGTGTGTGTGTGTATGTGTGTGTGTGTACATATATGTATATAATCAAAGAGAAACATCTTCCACGGATTCTTATGTGTCCTTGGGCCTCAGGCAGCTGCACAGTCTGCATCCCAGGAGTCAGGTGCCAGGTGATAATGACAACAGCTTTGACAGGCCTGGTGGTATAACAGAGCACGGGAGAGGACAACTTGAGCAAAGATCTGAAATCAGTTCACTTAACTTTGCTGCTTTTTAGCATTCATGTGTGATCCTAGATTTTCCCACTAAGTTCCGATGAACCCAAATACAGGGGAATGTCAGTTATTCTATGGCCTCCATCAATATGTGCAAAGACTTTCAGAGTCCTACTTGTGAGACTTGGGACAACTAGGTATATAATATCTGAGAGTATCAGCCTAGCTCACAGTGATCCTCTTACCTCCCCTCTTACCTACAGGAATGGAAGAGCCCCCAGTAGCTGTGACTCTACTGAAATACTCCACCCCCACCTCCCACCCCGACCCAAACACATTTGATGGGCCCTTCCTCTACTTCCTGGAATTGGAAATTAGCCTGAAATTCTGGTGCTGTCTGTTCTGTGTTTTGAACAGACACTGCAGCCCATATGTTTTATGCCTGGGGATGGAATCCCTGGCCTGTTTTATCCCCGGGGATGGAATAATAGGAACATATATTTTCAGGGATAGAAATGAAGCAGATAAGAGACACACAGAGGAAAAGTATCCTCAGAGACATTCCTCTTCCAATTCTCATCCCATTCTGAGACTCAGCCAGAGCCCCCTTTCTGGGGTCTATGAGACACTCCTCTTTTCTTATGATAATGTCTACCTTTCTGACCAATCTGGTCTGAGTTAGTTGATCTCACCTTTAATGGCAGTGTCCTAATAAATACTGGTAGTAGACTGTGCTGTTTTGCTCAGCACTTGTATCTCGAGAGCCTGTCACTGTGCCTCGCAGGTAGTTGGAGCCCAACTAATACACACTGGATTAATGCATGAACAATACGCTGAGTATTGTATGCCACATGTGGAGGAAAGATGCATACCACAAGGTATATGAGGAAAGATACTTAGAGGGAAGCCTAATTTGTTGGCAAGCAAGAGCTAAGGTGTTCATCTGTCATTAGCACCCATCGAAAATCTATTAAACACCTTCTCCATATTTTGATGACTCACCAGGCTGTAAACTCATCTTGAACTGTAGAATCCACACCCTACCTTGCCCAGCCTTCCTTCCCACTGGGGTACAGACCTTTGACTTGGATTCCACCAATCAGATGAAATCAGTGTGAGCTGCCAATTGGAAGCCAAGTGCAAGAAGAAATGGGCAGGCCTAGGTCACCCGTGAGGTGGAGGCAGAGGCAGCGTGGTTCCGGGGCTAGACACTCCTTACCAGGTTGATTCTGTGAAGAGCTTGTGGACATTGTCCCTAAAAGCTCAGCCCAATGTGTGCCTTCAGCTTTTCTAATGACACTGTGATCTTTCTAATTCCTCTTAGTAAGTTCCTTCCAGTTTAAACTAGCTAGAGAGGACACAGGATATAGAAACTGAAATCTTAGTTGTGAGGACAGAGCTGAGTGTCATGTCCCATAGTCAAGATGACATCCAAAATGAAAGCATGGGTTGCGAGTGAAGCAGAAGCCAGAAAATGATCTTTTCAAACAACCAACTTTTCAATTAAGTGGCATTTCTCTTTTTTATTTCATTAATTTTCAATCCTGTCTTTATTTCCTTCTTTCTATTTATATGAGCTTAATTTTTTGGTTTTTTTTTTTTAGCTTCTTAAGGTGAACACTAACATCATTGATTTTAAACTTTTCTTCTTTTCTAGTGTAAGCATTTAAAACTATCTTTTCCTTCTAAGCAATTTCTGAGGAGACATCCCACAGATTTTGATATCTCGGGTTTTTATTATCCTTCAGTTAGAAATACTTTCTAATTTCTCTAGTGATTTATTCTCTAGTGACACATGTATTATGTAAAAATGAACTATTTAATTTCCAAATATATAAGGATTTTCATTTTCCTGATATCTTTTTAATAGTGATTTTCATGTTAATTCTATTATGGTCAAAGAACATACTCTGTATGATTTTAGTCCCTGTAAACTTACTGAGGACTGTTTGATGGCCCAGCACATAGTATATCTCAGTGAACTCACATGCACTTGAAAAGACTGTACATTCTACTTGTCCTGGATGAATGTTCTATAAACATCAATTAGGTTAAGTTGGTGGAAAGTGTTGTGTAAGTCTTCTCTGTTCTTAGTGATATCTATTTTTTCCATTAACTACTGAAAGAGAAGCATTAAAATCACCACTATAACTTTAGATTAGTCTAGTTCTCCCCTCATTTTCATCAGTTTTTAGGATTTTCATTTTATTTTGAATATTCACAGCCCCTTGTATTAGTCGCCTATTGCTGCATAACAAATTACCCCCAAATTTAGCAGCTTAAAACAAACATGTATTATTAGAAATCTGGGTGTGGCTTAGCTGGGTGCTTCTGACTCAAGATTTCTCACAAGTCTGTAATCAAAATGTCATCCCAGCCTGCGATCATCACGAGGCTCCCATGTAGCTTCCAAGCTCACTCACAGGGCTGTTGGCAGGCCTCAGGGCCTCACTGGCCAAAGGGCTGGAGATGTTTCTTGACTAGTGGGCCTGGCCATAGGGACACTCATAACACAGAATCTTTCCTTCCCCGGAGAGGGGAGAAAGAGACAGAGAATCAGTAGAAGTGTTATTACATTCAGCCCACCTTCAAGGGGATGTGGGGTGGTTTACAGAATTATGTGGAGATAATTGGGAGCCATCTTAGAGGCTTTCTACCACACCTTTCAAGGCACTCATCAAAGAAAGGAACCTCAATCATTTTACTTACACACGCAAACACAAACACACACACACACACATGTATATAATTACCCTGGACTTTTTCATGGCATCCACAGAAATGCTGAGCAATCAGTCCTCAGGAGGGTGGGGCTCAGGGCATCTCTGGGGACCTCTGTGGCAGGAATGTGTAGATGGTCATATGTAAGCTCTACCATTTACATAATTCAAACTCTTCTTCGATGTCCATATCTCTTAGTGAAAATTTTCAAGACAATCTGGTTGGGCCAGCCTGGGATAGGAGTCCATAGACAATCAGATATGGCAGGAAAGGCAAGATCATGAGGATCAAACCCAAGTGCCAGAGGTCCACCTCTGTGGGCAGGGGAGCGGGGCTCTCCGAGGGAGGTCAGGTCATGTGCCAGGCGTCATCCTGGTGATGCCTGCAACCAGCATCTCTGTTAGGAATAGGTTGGCAGTGGCCAGAGCTGAGAGTGAGTTGGCTCAGGAGAGAAGGTCTCTGATGAAGACCAGGAGCCTCAAGAGGCAGAGAGGAGCATTTGTAGCAGCTCTCAAGTCATGTTCCAGGTCTGTGTCTGATCCAGGCTCATGTCCCACACATTTCTGCACACCTCAGAGACATCAAAAGTCGCTGTGCACCATGTTAACAACCAAAGGAACTATCGTGTCCAGCCAGGTCACAGTGTAACTAGAGAAGAGGAATTTGGCTCAGAGCTGGACTTAAGCCTTACTTGCTGAACTGTACAAGCAATCATGGCCGCAAGAGGATCCTGAGCACTCAGTCTCTTTAGGGGCAAGAGTAGGTGGTTTTGAGGTCCTGCCAGATGCTGCAAGGCATGGGCATTATCGGCTGCCACCTTGGTCTAAGGTTAGTTGTTTCAAGTCTTTGGCAAATACGAAAATTCTTTGGAGGAAACATTTCCCAGGGCTTCGTGCACTCTCAGGCAGGCCCCACCAGCACCAGCAATGGGCTAAGATCCCATGTAGCCATCTCTAGAAGAGCTCAATCTGGAGGCTACAGAAGCTGCAGGCCTTCTATTGCTTAAAAAAAAAAAACAAAACAAAACTTTTTATTGTGGAAAATTCCAAGCATACCTAAAAGTAGGGGGACTAGCAAGACTAGCATAATGAACTCCCATGCACTGATCACCAAGCTTCAACAACCGTCAATTTACAGCTAATCTTCTTTCATTATAACCCTACCCATTGCCCCCACTCACCCTGCAAATTATTTTGAAATAAATCCCATCACATCATTTCATTCATAAATATTTCAGTATGTATTTCTAAAAAATAAAGTTATCTTAAAAATAAAGTATCTTTTAAAAAATCCATAATCACCATTATCACACCTAAGATAATTAATAATTCCCCATCAAAAATCCAGTTAATATTCAAATATTCCATTACTGCTTTTTTGAATATACAAACTCTAAACATTAAAATTTGAATTTCTGCCAACTGCTTTTAAAAGCATTCATATTTCATTGTTGACTGTGTTCATAATAAAAATACAGCAAGCCAACAAACAAAAAAGTATAAATGATAGAAACTTAAAGCTGCTCTTTACAATTTGATAAGTCATGAGAAAATGAAAACAGTTTCCATCATCAATTGTCAGGCTGTTATTTCTTATTTCCCCAAGGAGAAAAGAAAAGAAGTTAAAGCCAGTGGTAGTCACTAGGACTGTTAACAGATGGACCTACCCTCTCTCCTTCTAGCCACATGGAGGATTGAACTTCCTCAGTCCCTTGAAGTTAGGTATGGCCGTGTGACTTGCATTGGCCAGTGAGTATGAGTAAAGTGGTCAAATGTCAGTTCTTGTCAGAAAATTTAAATGTATATTAGAAGACCCTTAGAACCCTCTTTTCTCTCCGCCACAGTGACCCAGGTTACTCCATCAGCCAGGGCCCAGGATGCACATGTATTGGGACAGAAAAGCAAATCTGTCATTTTGTAGTCATTGAGATCTGAAGGTTGTTTGTTATCACAGCATAACCTGGCCCACTCTGATTTGAATAAAGTGCTTCAGCTTGAGTTGGGGATTTCAGGGAAGTCCAAGCTATGGCTACTAACCTTTTAGTGACAGCGCTCTTGAGGAATCATTTCATTCTCCTCTTATGATATTACTGTAATGATCTGTGCTATCATTTCTGTAGAGCAGTAGAATTTTAATTCTTTAGCCTTTGACATTATTATGAGATTAAAACAATGATAGGAGTACCTTGCCAAATAAAACATTGTAGACATATAAAGCTTTAATTAAATGGACCTGAAGATGAAACAAAAGATGAAACCCTGGCCTGGGAGTCATGTCTTTGCCCTGCCATGATCTTAGACAGGCCCCTTAATTTCTGGGCCCCAGTTTCCTTTTCTGTAATAATAAACATTATTAGAACAATGGCATCATTGAACGTCTGCCCACGTACTGGATAGTTCCATGAAACTTGGTTTATTCAATCCTTACAACTAATCTTCAGTAGTTATTTTTACCATTTTTTTTAAAACACAAAACTGTGGAAACTGAATTTTAGAGAGGCAGAGTAATATGTTAGACCACAGTTGGACGTGGTGGGGATATGTCCAAAGCCAGCCTTAAATAAATATTTAAAATCCTCATTTCTTCTTCTAAAATCGTATGGAGTTTTTGCTGTAAGGTTATTCACAAAAAGTAAAATCATATTGTGAAAAAGAACATAATATTTTCTCCAACAAAAAGAACAGTTCTGCTATTTGCAATACTTTTTTCCAGTGTGAGAGAACACATATTTTATGGAGATCAAAGACTGCTATTAATATTTCCTTGCCTGTGTACTATCAAAGGGATTGAAAGCATCAGACCTTTATGACAGGGCATGGTGACTATAGTTAATAACAACATATTGTATTCTTGAAAATCGCTAAGACAGTAGACTTTGAGTATTCTCACCACAAAAAAATGATATCAGAGGTAATGCATATGTTAATTAGCTAAATTTAGCCATTCCCACATTGGGTACATATTTCAAAACATCATGTTGCACACAATAAATACATACACTTTTATTTATTAATTTTTACAACTTAAGTTTAAAAACTTTATGACTCAATACTGATGCTAACCATAATGTACACGAAATGTGAAACAAAATTATTCCCTTTGAGAATTTGCACAGACTATTTCTTTGCTAACATTTTTCTTTTAAGAGTAATTCAAACACTTGTTAATTCTTGGTCATAAAGACACATCTTACCAGCCATGTTATGTGGTTTTAAAGTACCAGATTTAAAATACCAGAAATTAATGACATTTAGGGGAAGTGAAATTACCTTTTTGGAAAACACTGCACAGGTATGCGTGTGTGTTAGCTAGGATACCTGTTCTCAGACCACCATTACAGGGTCCATGCGAAATGACCAATTCTTGATTCCTCACTAAATGACTTGGCAGAGAGAATTGTCTCTCTCCTACTTCATCTTCATCTCAGCAGTAGTCATTATTTTACTGTTTTACATCATTAATGTTTTAATTTTGTTTTCATTGTTTCTGGTCTTTATCTGCATCTTGAATATGTTGATCCTTGCCTTTACCAAATATTCTGGGACATTTACAGTTACAAACAGTTAAATAATAGAGAGAGGTAGAAACACCAAAATCGCTCAACACTGTTCAGTGTCCTTTTTTTCCCCTGAATGGCTTTCCAAGGCTGCTAATTACCAACAAACCACGCAGTTTTAAGTACAATTGAACAATGGGTGAGGCAGGTTTCTTTAATAATGGTATTTGGGAAAGTTCAGAAACTCAGGGCAGTCCAAAAGTCAATGTCAAAGTATTGAGTACTAGAGAGGACAATGGTAGGGGAGGTGATGGGAACAACAAAAATACCAGGGTATCCCCTGTCTTCAAGAATATTATTTTCCTCCTTTTAATGGAAAGACCAGCAAACCACATGAAACTTATCAAAGTGCCACAAGATTAATAATGTCATAGGAGAGAAAAAGGTACTGGAGCTTATTGTGGAGAATTTCAAATTAGGATGCGTGCCACTATAATATTTCTTGAGAATGTTAAAAAGATTAATACAGACTTATAAAATGTCAGCTTTGAAGGGAAATATTGAATGAAACCATAGTTAATTCTATCATCTAAATGCAATCTGTTTATTAGGAAAGGTGTATACACATGGCAGTGGTTATGGTCATTGATGAAACCTTAGTTCATGTGGATCTAGAAACTTTACCAAGGAATCTAGTTTTCTTGAGGAATATGAATAAAGATCTTCAAGGAGGATGGGATCCACACCGATACAGCACAGCCTACCACCTCAGAAGCTACCAGCCTCATCTACAGCATGAACCTGCCTGAGGTTTATTTGCCCCACCTGAGGCTATAGTAATGTACCTAGTAAGCTGAACAGACTTAAACCTTGGGCTTTGTGGTTGATTTTTTTTTTTGTTTTTAAGAATAACACCAAGGGAAACCTACCAAGGAATAAGACACACAGGAGATAAATGAGCAGATTACTCTGTACACTGAAGAAGACAGACAATATGCCATATTTCTTCTTATTCAGTTAGTTGCTATGCGCTTTGTTCATTCTCTTCACTAGGTGAATGAGAGAAATGAAAACAGAAAAATCGGTTAAAGAAGTTGAAAAGGCTGGGTAAACAAAGAAATGAGTAGAACTCAGAGTTCCCTTCATTTAATACTCCTCTCCTCTTGTCTCCTGCAGTTGTTACACAGTGTTTTGTATATGTCTATCTTATCTACCAGATTTGAAGCTCCCTTGAGGGGAAGGACTATATCTTACTGATCTTTATCTTTTAGTTCTATTCATCCATCCATCCATCCATCCATCCATCCATCCATCGATTCATGCAATAAGTGTTATTAACTCTCTAATATATGCCAGTTACTATTGTAGAAGCTTGGAATACATCAGTGAGCAAAATGAATGAGGGTGAAAGATAATAACAACACATTTAATGAATAAGTAAATTATATAACATTATAGAAAGTGAGAATTGCTATGGAAAAAAGAAAAAATGAGCACAGGGAAGGAGGATTGGGATTTGGGGTAGGTATACTAAGCTGCATGATAGTGATGAGGGTATGCTTCACCAAGGAGGTGATAACTGAGCTAAGACTGAAAGGAGGTAAGAAAATGAGCCACACAGAGAACCAGGGGCAGATTTTGAGGTGCAGTGGGGCTGGGAGGAAGCACTTCAGGTAGAGGGCAGAGCTAGAGGATAGACCCCTGAGCAGATGAATGCCTGAAATGTTTCAGGAACAAAATGTCAGTCAGTTCAACTGAAAACCACTGAGCCCAGAGGAATACAGGAGGAACGGATGTCAAAGACCATGGTGAGCCAGATTGTGTGGAGCCATGGAAGCTTTTACCCTAAGATGGGAGCTGCTGCAGGGGGGGATGTGAGTTGTCTTATGTTTTACATGGATCATTCTGGCTGCTAGGTTGACCACAAATGATAAAGGTGCAAATTTATGTTAAAATATACAGCAAAGATCACCAAAACTAAAAAAACAAAAACAAAAAACAAAGCTGAGTTTATCTACTGATACAGTACCAGGCATGAAACACACTACTGAAAAAGTTCACCAAGTAATTTATGAATTGCAAAAAACCAGGATTTTTTAAGTACTAGAAAGATGGAAGAGGGTTTATGGTGGTTAGGCTAATTAAGGATGAAAACTAGTGCTCTGGATAGGATGGACCAGTGTTCATAAAACAAGTCGCTTTGTTCACTGGACAGGAACGAGTCTCCAGTTAGGTCTAAGAAAGGTCTAGCATAGGGGTCACTCAAAGTTCACAGTGCTTTATCTATTTCAGTTGGTTAGAACTAGTTGTGGTATAACACAGCATTCCATTTTGATATCTACTAGGCAAGTGCTGTAAGTGGAAAATTTTTCTTTCACAGGTGGAAACAGGGAAAGCTGTTAGGAAGCTCTTGCAGAAATCCAGGCAGCAAATGACAGGGCTCATACCAGAGTGTAGCACTGGAGGTGGTGAGAAGCAGTTAGATTCTGTATGTATCTGGAGATAGGTAAAGAATGACTCCTAGGTTTTTGGCCTGTGCAAGTGGATGGTTGTAGTTGCCCTGGAGATAGGAAAAAGGCTGTGGGTGGAGAAGGTTTGGGGGTGGGGGGAAGATTAGGAGTTCATGTGAGTTTAAGATGTCTATTAGACACCTGAGTGGGAACTGCAATAGAGACAGTAAGGTCTGGCTTGTGACACACGGTTGGGACTTGAAAGTGTATAGATGGTGTTGAACAGCAGGCTACCATGTGCATTCACCTATGGAGCAAGTGAGATAGGACCCTGGAAATACCAACAATTTTTTTCCACTCTTGGTCCCAAATTTTAATTAATATATACACTTAGTATAATGAAAGTATTCTTATAAGCCTTCTCAAATATTTTGTGGAATGAAGTAGGGGTATACATGGGTCAGTGTTCTTTGTGCCTAATGTGGTGTTTTGAAAAAAGTTAATAGCTACTTTTCACAATCTTCTATGTGCCAGTCTATATGCTTTACATATTTTGCTTAATCTCTCCAAGTTTATTAAATAGTTATTATAAACCCCCATTTTATAGATGAGGAAACTGAGGACAGAAAAGTTGAGTAATTTGCCCAGCATTACACATCCAATAAAGGCAGGACTAGGATTTAAGCCCAAATTTGTCTGACTCCCTTATAACTCTGCCTTCATTGGTAATTTACCAGTATGGGTAGAAGGTAAAGTGAATAGAAAACGAAGAGTCCCAACAATTTGTAGTTCCCAGCATATATCAATTTAGTGCAACACTCTTCAATCTTGAGCCTCTATCAGAATCACCTAGATGGCTTGTCAGAACACATATTGCTGGACCTCAACCCAGAGTTCCTGATTCCACAGGTCTGGGATGTAGTCTGCTAATTTTGCACTTCTAACACGTTTCCAGGTGATGCTGCTGGTCTGGGGATGACACTTTGAGAATCACTGATTTAGTGGGTTTTCTGTGATTCTGCCAGCTAATAGCCTCCACCTGCCACACACCTAGGTCTCTCTATGTTCCAAAAGGGAAGAAAGGAAGTCCACAAATAATCAGAGCTGCATGAGGGTCCTTGGTGTGATAGTTCTTTCAGTTTTAACTCATAGCTCTCTCTTTCCTGAAGCACATGAGTGTGGGGATGGGGGGATGGTGGCTCAACTCCAGGTTCTCTCCATCTCCAACACACAATTTACCAAGTTGCGTAGCAAGACTTCTTTTACTATTATACTCCCAGTGATCTAATTGTCCTTTCCTAGGAAGAAAGTTCCATCACCTCCTCTCCTGCTCCCAATGTCCATCAGACATAAGGAAGGGTTCAAGTATGGTGGGCCTTAAAAGCTTGCCCAATGTTGGGAGGGCCCCTTTAAGAACAATAGTAGCAGCCGATAAATATACAATCAGGTGCAGGGCCCTAGAAGGAACTTGTGCAAGAGAGGGGCTCTGCAGCTTAAGCCTCATTAGCTTTATGGGAGACCTACTTCTGATCAAACATGTCTGTATATGTCTAAGCTCCAATTATAGACATGAACAAGTTATTTCCCATGGGGTTCTTGAGCCTCAGGCTAACCAGGGAATGTCGTTGATTCCAGCTTAAGAGAACCTGAGCATCTCATGGTTGGAAATGTTTGTTTACCCTAAACCGGGCAATGCAGGAAGGGCTACTGACTCCCACTGCTGGCACACTGGAGGCTAAGCTTTGACTCTGCGAAGGTACTCAGTCACATATCCCTGGGCTTGATTTCTTCAGTACGTTAAAAGCCTTCCAGAAATCTCTTGCCTTAGGCATTTGCCTAAACCCAACTTAAAGATATTATTCCTATTTTATTCATTACATCACGAACAAAATTTGTTTACTCAATTTTAACACTAATGTTCAAATAAATTTGATTTAAATCATTAGGGTAATGTTTAAAATATTAATTTATAAATAAATTTAAGTGCTTGCTTGACAAAGACTGCTGCATAGGGTAGCACTGCGAGTTCCTCTTGTCTTTCTGAAACTTTACTTTTCTATCTAGTTTTCTGTCTAGTTTTTCTAAGATGTATTACGGTTAGACACGGCCTCATAAATATACTGACTCACTCAACAAATACAGCTGAGCAAAGTAAAATGGTTCTGGGCTAGGAGTTGGGGGAAAGTTACTAAGTAAAGAACTTAAGTCTCGGAGAGAATAGCCAGGCAAACCAGGAACCTCAACCTAAGACGAAAAGGGCATCTGAGAGGTCTGAGATGTCTTCCTGGAAGAGACAGCGTTTGCTTTGGGCCTTGCAAAAAAATATGTGAATGGAAATGTCTTAAGAATCATTCCAAGACAGAGAAAACCAGCACCACCACTGGATATTTTTCTAAAGAGCAGTTTCCCCTCTCCGTCCAGGGTCACTGCTTGCTTTCCGCGCACACACGAGGTTTCCCGCAGCAAAATAAGTGGGCAAAAGCCAAAGGCATGAGGATTTCATTAAGTGCCTCTTGGGTACTGTGTTTTGGAGGATACAAAGATGAATACAGCAGCTCAAGGAAGCCCCACCAGAAACTGAATCAGGCTGGGGATATTTTAGACGTCAAAGTGGCTGACAGGAGAAGGTGCCACCAAGAGGAGTCACGGAATGAATCTTCCGCGCTTGGCCTCGCAGTCCGTATACACACTCAGGCCCCTTTAAGGCTCTCGCATTGCAGTACAGAAGACCGGGGTCTGCCCAGCCCTCGAACGAGTTGTCGAAACTCCCCAGCACCCGGCAACCCCTGCCCCGCACCGCCCACGCACCACAGCGACTGCGCGGGGAGGACGCCCCGTGTCCACGTGATCACCGTCACTACCTCTGCGAAGCGTGAGCGGCCATCATAAGTCCTGGCGGCCGGGCCCGGGCCTGCCTCCCTCCTCCCACGCCGGGCAGCGGTGACGGGTTGGGATTGTGCTGCCCTGGTCCCATCTGGCCAGTGAGGTCGTGAGCCCCCAACGGCAGGACGAAGAGCTGGGGCCCACGGACTCTGGGGCTGACAGACTGACCGGCGGGCCGCCCAGGAGTCGGCACGGCGGGGGCGGTGTCCAGGGCTACGCCCCGCCCCTCGCAGGCCAGCGCTCCCCGCCCGCGGCCCGTGCCCGTTTCCAGTATGGCCGCCCGCCGTGCTTGACCCGTGGCCTCTCCGCTCCGACTCCTCGTAGGCGATGCCGAGGCCGTGACTGACACTCGCTCACACGCAAGCACGGACCCAGACCCACGCCAAGATCCCGAGCCCTGGGCTTGGAACCACTCTCATCCCCGGCACCGCGGCCAGAGCCCAGACCACGGCTCCCGCGCCGCCGCTGCCTCACCGAGAAGGACCGCGCCGAACCTCGAGCGCGGCGGCCCCTGGCCGGCAGGGATGGGGAAGCGGGCAGGAGGAGGAGCAGCAGGAGCCGCCGCCGCCGCCTCCACGTCCGCCGGGACTGGGCTGGAGCCCGCGGCCGGCCGCGGCGGGGGCCCGCGGAGCGCGGCCGCCGGCCTCTTGGGAGCGCTGCATCTAGTAATGACCCTCGTAGTGGCCGCGGCGCGGGCTGAGAAGGAAGGTGGGTGTCAGCCGGCCAGCATCCCCCGGGCCGGGCCCCGTGGCCGGGCTGTCACGGCGCTCTCGCTGAGGCCGCTGCCCGGCTGCGACTGGGAGGAAGGGCCGCGGTCGGGGTCTGGCGCGAAGTTGGTTGGTGGAGTCGAGTCTGAGCCGGGAACTTGCAGTTCGGCTACTAATTCGCGGCGTCGGCCTCACAGAGTTGCTCTTCTCTGTGATTCCTTCCTCTTGTCTCCTGTCACTTCCATTTCAAAACTTCCTGAGTTCTCGTATGTTCTTGCCACTTGGCCCGCTGTGTAGGAGGGGCATATTTTTAGGCTTTATTGCTGGTAATAGGTAAATTTTAGGACACTTTTTGTTTGCGGTTTTAATAACGGTGTGTAGAGTTTACTTTAAAATGCTCTAGTAAAAATACGCTGGTGGAAAGGCTTCAAAACACAGCTTCCCAAATTTTACTTTGAATTTGTTCAAACATTTCTTCCAGGGGAATCGTGTTTCTTTAGTTTCCTTCTTCAATATCGCTCTGCAGTATTGATGTTTAGTTTATTACTAGCCCTAAATACAGTTCTATTTAGCTCTTTAGTAGCTATTTAAAGCCTATTTGCATTTCTCATTTTAAGATACTCGCGCATTTCGGTGACTTTATTTTTGATGCGAAAGACTTTAAAAACAGATGTCAGGTTGCTAGCTTGCAAACCTTTATAATTTTTGCATTTAAGGCTAGTCCCTGTTTTAAAAACTCTCGTTAGTATTGTATGGCTGCAACGCCGGTACTTTGACAGGGTCAAAAACTGTTTTGTAATCTTAAAGACCAAATCTGTGTAATTTTGCCTGCACAACTGTTTTGGGAAATGTGAGTGGTCACAGACTTCATGAAGAATTCACTATAAGTGAATAGGTAAACAACAAAAGAAAAACCTAAGTAAACTTATTAGTTTTGCTTCCATTCCACACTAAACTGCCAGTACAAGAAAATAATTTCTTACCAAGGTAACCTTAGAGTTGACGTTCTACTTTTATGAGTAGAGCCACTTGGTTTTTATTGTTCTTGAAGATAACAGCAAATGCAAACCAAGTTAGTATTAAAGTGTAAATGTGCTTCAGTTTACTGTTTATTTTTGTTCAAAACATTACATTCCCTCTTTTAATTCTTCAAGCAACCTTAGTCTGAGTTATCGTAGTGGATATTATTCAAAGAATTGCCATTTATAGGAAGGATTTATTGACAGAGGCAAGATTATTTCCAGAATAAAATATTTCCAGTTTAGAACTAGTCAGGCCTGGGGTTGTCATAGTTCATCACTGGTTACAGATCTGCAGTTAGTTGAGTGTTATTTTGTGTGGCCATGGTGCCCAGCATTTTAGCATGTAATGGGTATTCAATAAACCCCGAAATAGTATAGTAATTTAATGGTATGTCTCCGTGGGCTTCAAGGAGACCTTGGTGGGTATTATATCCTTGCTTTTTTGTTCTTTTGCTTACCTTGTAGAATACCAGAAACATAGCAGGCACTTAGCCTTTGTTTGAGTGAATGATTATTTTCATGCGCCATTCACATAGGGAAATGAAATGATTGAGTCTAGTAAAGCATTAGTTTGTATTATCCTTCTACTGCTGCTTATTTTTCCGACAGCCATTTTATAGGCTAATAAAACTTACTAAAGTTAAGTAAACAAACCTCATGTTTGAGAACTGTCAGCCTAAGATATACTTGCTAATTTTCCATTTGTATAGTTCATGTATTTTAGGACACCTCTCTGATAACCATAAATGTGCGTAAGGGCTGGGCAAGGAGAATACCTGCCAGGGTGTTGAGTATGTATGAAAAATTGTGGTTGAATCAGCCAGTGGTCCTAGCTGAGTCAGACATCCTTTGTGACCCATGCTGTATCTGTATGAACGATTTGTACGTGCAAAGTTATTCAAGATATTGATGGTAATTATACTAATATAGAACATAGGCCTCTGCCCATCATAAACAGATCTGGTTCTAATCAAATATTCCATGAAGGTATCTCCAGAAATGGCCTGTGTTTTAAACCTTGCTGATCAAATGCCAGTATTGTTTTTGAGTAAGTAGGGGAAATGCAGTTGTTTTTCTTAGATGATTGTGACACTGTGAGTTTGGCATCTGATAGGGCACAAGTATAACATTTGCCCCAAAAGGGTGCTGATGAGTTTTTTCAGCAAGTCTGGGCAGATTTCTGAAGATAGGTGAGTTCGGTTTATTCATCAACGCTGTGAAGATTTTTTTGTCTCTAGTATAAACTTGTTTAAATTTTCAAAGTTAAGATTTACCTAAAGTTCTAATGATGGTTCTATAGGTATTTTGTATGTTTCTGTATTTCTCCTGCATTATAGTAGAATTTCACTAGAAAATCTACAAAACAAAAGTCACTGTCTCCTGAAGAAAATCTGCAGAAATAATTAGATTACCTAATGCAATTTTTCGTGTTTGGAGTAGAGGTTATTAGTTTTCAGTTAGAAGCATGAGCCATTCCTTGTCTTAACATCCTATATGTCTTAACATTTATCTTAACTGATCTATGAAGGTGTGTTATCATTAGTCCAGAGGAAAAGGACCTTTGAGACTGTTTTGGCTGTAATATAAAGTTGTAAGGACTTTGAAAGAATTGCCAGAGATAGAAGTTACTATAATTACTACAAATAACTAGCTTGTTCTGGATTGGTAGCAAGATTTTTCTTGAGGCTAAGATGTAGATACTGAGAATAGTGAAAATGTGTGTGTTTAGTGAAAATATGTTTTTTTAATATATAAAAATTTATTGTGCATATGTTAAATGTATAATTTTTAGTATTTTGAATTATAAATCAGCCCATTATGACTAACAAATAAGAGCCTTTTAAAAAAATCGTATTACATAATATTGTTTCATTGCGAAATGGGTTTTTTGAAAGTGTGGTGCCTTTTAATTTACTCTAAATGAGATGCTACAGTTTATGTATCTAGTTAATATAAACTTGGACAAATTTTCAGGAATATAATTGTTTCAATCCATGACAGTTTAGATTTCAGTGTCATATGTATTATTAATTGAAAATTAAATGGCAGGGTAAAGTTTGATAGTCTTTATTGGGACTTCAAAATTTTTTAGGCAGTGTACTATAATTTCATTCACAAATTTTTGTTTTAAGCTATATTTGTGACATAAGTGCAGAAGAATCATAGAAAAGTATTTTATCTACAAAGCATATGAAAAAGTTGCTTAGGACTAAAGGCCGGAATAAAAGAGATAAAACACCTAACAGTGGTTTGTCTAAGGGTGGTAGTATTGGTTAGGAGTGATATTTACTTTTCTTAATCAAATTATTACTTTATAATGTAAAAATATTTTTAAAAAGTGATTTTCTTAGGAGTGAGATGTTTTAACCCTTTGTATGAGAGCAGAGTGGGTACCTTTTAATTTAGGGCCTAGAGTATTACCTAAGTGCTTCACTAATGAAATTTTGTTGCTTGTTTTTACTAAAAGCTGTTTAGTGCTTTGAGGAGCGTTGGAGTTCTGTAATGGAAAAAGTATGTCCTCTCTTCTCTTGCTAATGATCATTTCCCTCCTCTTTCTAATCCTTACCGTGGATCGTCATAGGCACCTGCCAAAAGGTTTAGCTTTGGGAGCAGATGTGAAGTCATCTAATTTGTTATCAACCAGAGTATCAATAAACCAAACTACTCCTGGAGAAAAATAAAATCTTCACTGGGTGCTTGATATTTTAGATGTCCTCTCTTGTCTGCTGTGATTTGAGCTCTGTGATTGGCCTTGCTACACCAAGAGTCCTTTTTTCTACCACTGAATTTTTCCTTACTGTCTGTTGGAAGCAGCATTGGGCACTGTTTTAGTTTATGTGACTTTGTACTTCCTGGTTATTGTTGTGCCCTAGCTGTCAGTCACTGCTTTCCAGTGGCCCATTGTATATCTTCGTTTTCTGTGTGTGCCTAGCTACTGGCACACACTATATATGTTGAGGGCAGAATTATCTTGGGCTACCTCCAGTTTCCCGGTTTTTATTAATGCCATGGTTATTCTCCTTGCCACGTTGGACTCAGTTTTGACACTTTATCAGGTAGCATGAGTGCCTGTTACACCTCCCTCCCCACCTTGGTCAGCTCTCTCACAGCCTCCAGCCTGGGACACTGCAGTAGGCTCTCAACTCCCACCTTTCCCCATTTCTGTTCAGTCCTGCATGCCCCCTCTGAATCTGCAGTGCCTTTGTTACTCATTTATCATTCATTTTGATGCTTAATTATGTACTGCCTGTTTGGCTACTTAAATGACTTCATGGGTGTCATTCTTCACCCAGACTGGAGTTTCTATAGGGCAGAACCTCTGTCAACATCTGCAGTATGTACATAGCAGTCATTTGGTTTTGAATGAAAGCTTACATAAGGTATCTTCTCCTTTTTATACCTGAGACCTGGGTTGAGAGTCAAGAGTGTAGGTAAAACTTTACTCCAGTGCAGGTGTCATTAGGAAGTCTACTATAATAGGACATTGACACCACTTTTTTCTTCCCTATTTGTTGCTTTTTCTTGTAACTAAAATGAGTTATATACACTTGTTTAAACCATTACTCTTCTACCTTTTGGATTTTTAAGATTTTCAGATTCTCATAAAACCCCAATTTATAGATCATGAAACTGAGGCATAGAGAGGTTAAATAATACACCCAAGGTAAAAGAGTTGGTAAGTGATGGAGCCAGGATTCCATCCCAAGCCATCTGGCCCCATATAATCCTGAATAAATACTTTAGGAAGTAGATTTTGGTACATTGTGTACCACCTGAAAAGAACAGACTTGCCAGTTTCTGCAAAACCAATGTATTAAGTATTCACGTGAAGTGCACTTGTTTGGTTTGTCGTGTGTGTGTGTGTGTTTTAACAGCCGTAAACTTCCGTATCACTTTGTATGGACTTGTTAACCATTAAAATGATCATAGGCCGCTCTGGATCATAAAAGTTCTTAAAAGGAAACCAAGGAAACTGATGAGTGGAAAATCCAGGGAAAGAAGTATTTGGTTTTAGAGGCCAGTGACTCTTTGTTCTTGAAGATTTAGGTACCTGGTTATATTGCTTAGGTTAAGTAATATTGCCTTTGTGGATACCGTTTAGCTCTAGATTAGTGTGACAAGTTAATCTAGACATGTGGAATATTCTCAGAAGCTGGCCCTGGATTAAAAGGAACTGGAGGTAATTCAAGGGCTAGTAGTGGCCTTTGCTTTTAATGGGGGAAATCACTTTCAGACTTCCCTTAGAGGTCCAAGGGCTCCAGAAGTAGTTAATTTCCGGTGCTTTTTTCTTTTAGAGTTAGGTGGTCATTAGTTTCATCTGTAGTACTAAATCTGTTTTTCTTTCATTCCCGTGTGATTACTTTAAAACCACAGATGGAAAGTTTCTAGAAAGCTTTTGCTCTTGCTCGATGCATTTTGTTGCATACAACACTTAGGGCAGAGGTCTAAAAAATGTCTAAGGTTTGATAGAGGCCAATCTCACTGGGGTTAGGTGATATCTCATTGTGGTTTTGATTTGCATTTCTCTAATGATTAGAGATGTTGAGCATTTTTTTATGTTTGCTGGCCATTATTCTGTCTTCTTTTGAAAAGTTTCTGTTCATTTCCTTTGCCCGTTTGTTGTTGGGGTTGTTCGATTTTTTCTTGTTGATTTTTTTGAGTTCTAGATAGATTCCAGTTATCAGCCCTTTATCAGATGTGTAGAGAGCAAATATTTTCTCCCATTCTATGGGCTGTCTCTTCTCTCTAATGATAGTTTCCTTGGCAGTGCAGAAGCTTTTTAATTTGATCAGATCCCATTTATTTATTTTTGTTGCTGCGGTGATTGCTTGGGGGTTCTTCTTCAAGAATTCCTTACCTAGGCCGATGTCTGAAAAGGTCTTCCCAACCTCTGTGGAAAAGAATTTGGAGATACCTCAAAGAGCTAAAAATAGAAATACCATTCAATCCAGCAGTAGCACTATTAGGCATCTACTGAAAAGAGCAAAAAACATTCTACGATAAAGACATCTGCACCCAGATGTTTATGGCAGCACAATTCACTATTGCAAGGATGTGGAAACAACCCAAGTGCCCATCAGTTCATGAGTGGATTATTAAAATTTGGTGTATGTATACAATGGAATATTACTCAATCATAAGAAACGGCAGTGATCTAGAACCCCTTATACTTTCCTGGATTAAACTTAAGCCCATTATCCAAAGTGAGGCACCACAAGATTGGAAGAATGGGCTCCACTTGTACTCGTCATGAAATTGGTACTGATTAACACTAGGGTGCTCACATGGCAGTAATACTCTCCAGGGATTAGGGAAATGGGGGGGGGGTAAACCCACAACTAAGGGATATGGGGAACATTGTAGGGGGGAAGGGCATGCCTTTAACCCTCGCTTGGGTGAGGCAAAGCCATAAAGTGTAACCAAAATGTTCGTACCCTTATAATACCCTGAAATAAAAAAATAAATAAATAAAAAATAAAAACCTAACAAGGATGACACAGGAATCATCCCGACCAAAAAAAAAATGTCTAAGGTTTAAGAGAATCCTTGACATGGCCTGTCATGATAGAGTGTGAAACCTGCATTATTATTTTTATTTGTTATTTTTTAAAAATTTTAATTGTAAAAACAACGAAATTCATCATCTAAACCTTTTTTTTTTTTGAAACATGTTCTTGCTCTCTTGTCTGGGCTAGAGTGCAATGGTGTCATCATAGCTCACTGAAACCTCAAACTCCTGGGCTCAAGCAGTCTTCCTGCCTCGGCCTTCTAAGTAGCTGGCACTACAAGCGCATGCCAAACCATCTAACTAATTTTTCTGCTTTTTTGTAGAGATGGGGTTCTGACTGTATTGCTCAGGCTGTTCTCAAACTCCTGGCCTCAAGAGATTCTCCTGCCTCGGCCTCCCAAAGTGCTAGGATTACAGGTGTGAGCCACTGTGCCTGGCCCTTAACCATTTTTAAGTGTACAGTTTAGTAGTGTTAAATATATTGACATTGTTGTGCAACAGATCTCCAGAACTTTTTCATTTTCTAAAACTGGAACTCTATACCCATTACACAACTTCCCATTTCTCTGTCCCCCCAACCCCTAGCCCCTGGTAACCACCATTCTACTTTCTGTGTATGAATTTGACCACTTTAGATACCTCATATAGGTGGAATCATGCAGGATTTGTCTTTTTGTGACCTGCTTATTTTACTTAGCATAATATCTACAGGGTTCATCCATGTTGTAGTGTGACATGATTTCCTTCCTTTTTAAAGTTGAATAGTATTCCGTTTGTATGTATATACCACATTTTGTTTATTCATCTATCCATGGACACTTGGCTTTCTTCTACCTCTTGGCTACTGTGAATAATAATGTGAAGTTGGGTGTGCAATTATCTCTTCAAGATCTTGCTGTCAATTCTTTTGAGTATATACCCAGAAGAGGGATTTCTGGATCATATGGTAGTTCTATTGGTAATTTCTTGAGTAGCTGCTACACTGTTTTCTATAGTGGTCACACCATTTTACAGTCCGACCAACAGTGCACAAGGGTTCCACTTTCTCCACGCCTGCGCCGACTGTTGTTGTTTTCTGTTTTTTTTGTTTTTGTTTTTGTTTTTAATTGTGGCCATCCTAATGCATATGAGGTGACATCTCATTGTGGTTTTGATTTGCATTTCTCTAATGATTAGTTATCTTTTCATATGCTTGTTGGGCATTTGTGTATCTTCTTTGGGAAAATGTTCAAGTCCTCTGCCCAAGTTTTAGTCAGGTTAATTGTTTTTTGCTGTTGTTGAATTGTAGGAGTTCTTTATATAGTCTGGATATTAACCCCTTATTAGATGATTTGCAAATATTCTTTCCCATTTTGCCTTTTTACTCTGTTGATTATGTTCTTTGAACAAAAGTTTGATTTAGTTTTATTTGTCCATTTTTGTTTTTGTTGCCTTTGCTTTTGGTGTCATGCCTTAAAAGCTCTGTACATAAAGATTATATATTTGCCAATATTTTATCTCCATTCTTCTATTTTTAAATGCAAATCTCTAATTCTTCAGTCTGTTGGCATCGGGTAGGAAATCTCTTTGTTCTTAAATGGTTAGTTGCCTTAACATCACTCATTGAATTGTATACAATATTTCCTTTTCTTTTAAATTCTTTCATATACTTGGATCTGTTTCTTAATTTTTCCATTTTTTTCTTCTCATATATATATATATATTTCTGTCATAAGTTTATTTTAAGTAATATAGCTTATTTGTACATTTTATTATCTGGCTTGGCAGGACATCCCTCTTCCTAAATTATTATTCTTCTAAAAGCATTTTCTTGTCTTTCTTGTTTTTATTCCCTACAGATCCTAAAATCATTTTGTGAAGAAAATTTTAAATTCCTAATTGCTTTTTGATTAGACTTGCATTAAAATATAATGTTAAGTAAATTTGGAGTGCATTGACATTTTTGTAATGTTTTCTATTTCATTTTCCTTTCTTCCATGTGTATACATATGTATTAAGTTGAACTGTATGAAATTGCTATCCAAGATGATTGAATAACAACCTAGTTGTTCAATCTAATATTAATATGTATGTTCGAATTATTGCATTGCTAGAGCTTCAGAACAATGTTAAGTAAGAGTGATAAGAAAGTAGCCATCCTTGCTTGTGTTTTTCTGGTCTTTGAGGGGAAAATACCTTATGTTTCATTGTAAAGTATGATTGTGGTAGTTGGTTGAAGTTAGAAGTTCTTGGTAATAGGAAATTTCTTGTATTTTTAAGAGTTTGAGTTTTAAGAGTTATTAGGGATGGATGTTACATTTTATCCAATCCAATTATCTGTGGCTTTTTTTACTTTAAGCTATTGATTTTGGCTGTTTGGATTTCAGCAGCAGTTCTCTTAGGTCCACTGAACTCTCTTGGTGAATTAACCCATGTCTCTTTTCCTTCTAGAAAATCTATCCATTGAGGCCCACTGGGCTTGGGTTGCTTGCAGCTACTAGACCACACTCCTTACACACTTCCACGTGTTTGTACCCTTTAGTAGATGTGTGTGTTTTTATGTTGTGTTTTTTTTTTAACCAAAACTCTTTTAAAAGTTTCTTGAAATATTTCAGACATTGCAAAAAGCTATCAGTAGTAATAACAGCAATAACAAAAAATAGTTTTAAGAATAAACTTAAGAAATGTGCAGAATCTGAGTAAAACTTTGAAACATTCATAAAGGAAGGAGTAATAGATTTGAACAGTAGAAAGCCACTCCTTGCGCTGGGGTAGGAAAACTCAACATCATAAAGATGTCAGGTGCTATAGTTTGGATATTTCACCCTCTAAACCTTTGTGTGTTGAAATTTTCTCCCCATGTTGGAGATGGGGCCTAGGGGGAGGTGTTTGAGTCATGGGGATGTATCTCTCATGAATAGGTTAATGCCTTTCCTGGGACAGGGAGTGGGGGACTGAGTAAGTTCTCACTCTATTAGTTCCCCCTAGAGCTAGTTGCTTAAAAAGAGCCTGGCACCTTTCTCCTCTTTCTTGCTCTCTTGGTTCCTCTCTCACTTTGTGATCTGCACACACCGGTTCCCCTACATCTTCCGCCAGGAGTGGAGGAGCCCAAATCCCTCACTAGAAACGGATGCTGATGCCATTCTTATACAACCTGCCTAATTGTGAACCAAATAAATCTTTTTTCTTTATAAATTACTGAGCTTCAGGTATTCCTTCGTAGCAACACAGACTAAGACATCAGCTATCTCTAACTTAACTTGATTTTTTAAAAAAATACCAACAAAACTTTTTATGGAGTTAGAAAAGTTGATGTCAAAGTTTATATGGAAAAATAAACACATAAGAATGCTGGGAAAATGCTGGAAAAGCAAAGTTATGAGGGATGACTAGCATAAGCAGTTATTAATACATGCTTTTAAACTATTATATAATTGGTATAATTGGAATAAGTATGGTACTGGCATATAAATAGATTAATGGAATAGAATAGAAATTGCAGTAATAGACCTAAGTATTTGTGGTTTATATTAAAAACTTGACTTTCTTTTGGGAGTCTGGAATTTTTGAATAGGCATAGGGTGCCCATGTGACCAGCCCTAAATAAAAATCTTAGACCCTGTATTAGTTTCCTATTGTGCCTGTAGCAAATCACCACAAGTTTAGTGGGTTTAAACAGCACAAATTTATTCTCTTACAGTTCTGGAGAGCAGAAGTCTAAAATCAAGGTGTTGGCAGGGCTGTGTTCTTTCTAGAGGCTTCAGGGAAGAATCTGTTTAGTTTTCTGGCTTCTAGAGGCTTCCTGAAATCCTTGGTTCATGGCCTCCTACATCACATCACCCTGTTGCTTAATTCCAACATCTTGCTCCCGTCTTCATATTGCCTTCTGTTCCTTTGAGTATGATTATATTTGGCCTATCTGGATAATCCAGGATAATCCCCCATCCCAAAACCCTTGATTTAATCATATCTGCAAAATTTCTTTGGCCATATAAGGTACCATTTACAGCTTCTGGGATTAGGACATGGACATCTTGGGGAGCCATTATTCGGCCTACCACAGACATCGAGTTTCTAAAGAACTTTCCTGATAGATGCAACACCAAAAGCACAAACAAAAGGAAGATTAGACATCAAAGTTTAACACAATAACTGCCATGTGAGTTGTATTTAACTCATGCCAGTTTTGAGCCCGGGACCTCATGAAGCTTATGTAACTCACACATCTCTACCTTGGGAGCCATGTGAACTATTTTTCAAGTTGCATGTAACTCACAGAAAACAAAAAAAAATAAAAAATAAAAAGATTTTGATTAAATTAGAAAGGATCATTTTGTTTTCAAAGTTTTTATTCTATTTTCATAATAAAACACTGTGGCCCCAAGGAAAAAAATTTTTTTTCTAGTGTGGCAGTAAATGTGTTAAAAAGTTTGTGTTTCAAAGGGCCCTGTAAAGAAAGTGAAAAAACAACCCACAGAATGGGAGAAAATTTTTGCAAATCATGTGTCTGATAAAGGGACATGTTAAAGAACTCTTACAACTCAAAAGCAGACAACTCAGTTAAAAAATGGACAAGGGATGGGAATAGGCATTTCCCCAAAGAAGAAATACAATAAGCGTACGAAAAGATGCTCAACATCATTAGCCATCAGAGAAATACAAATGAAAACCGAAATGAGATACCACTGCACACCCACTTGTATGGCTGTAACCAAAATGACAGATAACAGGTGTTGTCAAGAACGTGGAGACTTTGGAATGTCCTATGTTACTGTTGGGAACATGAAATGGTGAGACTGCTTTGGAAAACAATCAGTAGTTGGTAGTTCCTCAAAATGTTAAATATGGAGTTATTAGGTCATTAAATATGAAATGTCCAATTTCAAATCAAAAGTTTAATTGTATCTCAAACAAGAAGCAGTACAGTTAATCAAAGTATGTGCCTCAACTGTCGACACAGTTTTGCCATCTTAACGGTAGCTTGCTCATGCCAGCAGCAAAGAAGCCTGGAGGGCAATGAAATTTCAAAAGGCCTTTACAACAGCTTGTTGAGAATTGAATATTTTTCCTTGCAAGAAGTGGTACAAAGCCTGGAAGAAATGGTAGTCGGTGCAAGGTCTGGTGAATACAGTGGATGACAGTTTCCAAGTCCAGCTTCTGTAGATTGGCTGCATTGTTTTTTTGCAACATGTGATCTCGCAAGAGGATTAGCCTGTCTCTACTGACCAGTCTCAGCTGCTTAATTGCAAGCATGTTCATCAATTCATCCAGTTTGTTGCAGTAGACATCTGCTATAATCAGTTGACCAGGTTTCACGAAGATGTAGTGGATAATACCAGCGCTGAACCACCAGACAGACACCGTTAGCTTTTTTTGATGAATATTCGGTTTCGGACTGTGTCTCTGTACTTCATCTTTGTCCAACCATTGTGCTGAACGCTTGTGATCATCAAAAAGAATCCATTTTCATCACACGTAACAATACCGTGCAGAAATGGTTTGCCTTTATGTCATGATGGCAAAGAAAGGCAAGCTTCAAGACTATTTCTCTTCTGATGCTCATTTAATTTATGCAGAACTCATCTATTCAGCTTCTTTATCTTGCCCGTTTGTTTCAAATGGTCCAATATTGTTGGGATAGTAATGCCAAATGTTGCTGCTAATTCTTGCATGGGTTGAAATGGATTTGCTTCCACTACGGCTTTCAGCTCATCATTATCCTCTTTGGTCTCAGGTGTCCCACAGGGCTTATTTTCAAGATTAAAATCACCGGAATATAACTTCTCAAACTGTCAACATACTGTGCGTTCATTAGCCACATCCTTCCCAAACACTTCGTTGATATTTCGAGCTGTCTGTGCTGCATTGGTTCTACCATGGAACTCATATTCAAAAATAACACAAATTTTTCACTTATCTATGGTTTCACAAAAATTGCTCTAAAAAAAATTAGAAAGATAATCACAAGCCAAACCATGCATTTGAAAGAATGGGGATGTACCTTCACAGTAAAAACAAACAAACAAACAAAAACCAAGAAGTATCAAAGTAAAATGTCAGAGAATATCAACTGTCAAACTTAGTACTGAAGGAAATCGACATTCCATACTTAATAACCTAATACCACAAGACCCAGCAATTGTACTCTTTGGTATATGCCCCAAAGAAATGAAAACATAAAAACTTGCACATTAAAACTTGTGCAAGAACATTCATAGCAGAATTATTCAAAATAGCCAAAAAGTGGAAAAAACTGGAATGTTTGGCTGATGAATGTAAATAAATGGAATATCATTCAGCCATAAAAAGGAGTGCTGTCCTGATGCATGCTACAACATAAGTGAACCTTGAAAACATTATGATAGGTGAACAAACTCACAAGAGACCATATAGGACCATAGAAGACATTTATATGAAACATCAGATTAGGAAAATCCAAAGACATAAAGTATTAATAGGTTAGTGGTTCCCTAGGACTGTGGGAGGGCGGTGTGGGGAGTGACTGATAATGGGCACAAGGGTTTCTCTTTGGGGTAATGGTTGCACAGTTCTGTGAATATATTAAAACCTTTGCATTGTGTACTTTAAATAAGGGCTGTATTTTATTAAAAATTGATATATTTTTCATCTAAGGGGGAAAAAACCCTAAATGAGATACCATTTCTCACTTACTTGAAGGACAAAAGTTTAAAAGCTTGACAGCACTTTCGGTGAGGCTGTGGGTAAGCATGTGTTTTCATGCCTTGTTAGTGGGAATGCAAAAATGGTACAACCTTAGTGGAAAGAAATTTGGCACAGTATCTAACAAAAGTACATACATGTTTATAATTTTGACCTAGCAATCCCATTTCTAGGAATTGACTCTGAAGATATACTTCTAACAATGTAAATACAGACATACACAAGGTTATTTATAGCATGATAATTTGTAAATGAAAAATATTGGAAACTGCCCATATGCAGTTGAATAAATTATTTTATGGATTATGAATGGATTATTATGCACCTGTAAAGATGCATGATTATTATGCATATCCAATTATGAATGGATTATTATACACCTATAAAGATGAATGAGAAAGATCTCTAGAATTTGCTATTTAGTGATTTCCTAAATACATTGACAAATGAAAGCAGCAGGGTACATAGTGTGTGTGTGTGTGTGTGTGTGTGTGTGTGTGTGTGTGTGTGTGATGTAGTATATTAACAGATTTTTTTTTTTTTACTGACTTTTTTTCTGGTATATGGTTCTGTGAATTTTAACACATGTATAGATTTGTGTAACCACTACCACAGTCAGGTTACAAACAGTTCCATCACTCCTCAAAATCCAGTCATGCTGTCCCCATATAGAAATGGACAGAAGTTAGAAATGTCCATTTCTAACCTTTGACAATCACTGATCTGTCACTATGGCGTTTTCTTTTTGAGAATGTTATATAAATGAAATCATATGGTGTGTAATTTTGAGACCATATCGTTTTGAGAGTGGTTTCTTTTATTCAGTACAAGGCCTTTGAGATTCTTCCAACTTACATGTAGCAATAGTTTGTTTTTAGTGTTGAGTAATATTCCATTATGTGAATATACCATGATTTGTTTATCCATTCATGTGTTGAAATTTCGGGTTGTTTCAAGTTTTTGGCTTTTGTTATACAAATAAAGCTACTGTGAACACATTCGTGTACAAGTCTTTGTATGCACATATATTTTATTTTCTCTTGGGTAAATACCTAGGAGTGGGATGCCTGGATCATATGGTAGCTGTATGTTTAACTTAAGAAACTGCTAACCTGTTTTCCAAAGTGGCTGTACCATTTTATATTCCCATCAGAAGTGTTCCTCCATATCCTTGTCAGCACTTGGTGTGGTCAGTCTTTTAAATTTTAGCCATTTTAATAGGTGCGTAGTGGTACAGGCAAACCTCGTTTTATTGCACTTCACCTGCTTCACAGTTACAGTGTTTTTTACAAATTGAAGGTTAGTGGCAACCTTGTATCGAGGAAGTCTCTTGGCACCATTTTTTTCCAACAGCATGTGCCTACTTCATGTCTCTGTGTCACATTTTGGTAATTCTTGCAATACTTCAAACTTTTTCATTATTATTGTATCTGTTATAGTGATCCGTGATTTTTTTCCTGTTACTGTTGTAATTGTTTTGGGGTGCCAAGAACCACACCTGTATGACATTGCAAACTTAATAAATGTTATGTGTGTGCTGACTGCTCTGCTGACACCATTCCCAACTCTCTCCCACTCCTCAGGCCTCCCTGTTACCTGACACACAACAGTATTGAAATTAGGCCAGTTAATAAGCCTACAATGGCCTATAGGTGTTCAAGTGAAAGGGAGAGTTGCATGTCTCTCACTTTAAGTCAGAAGCTGGAAATGATTAAGCTTATTGAGGAAGACATGTCAAAAGCTGAGACAGCCTGAAAGCTAGGCCTCTTGCACCAAACAGCCCAGTTTTGAATGCAAAGGAAAAGTTCTTAAAGGCAATTACAAGTGCCATTCCAGTGAACACACATATGGTAAGAAAGCAAAACAGCTTTATTACTGATATGGAGAAAATTTTAGTGGTCTGGATAGAAGACCAAACCAGCCACAGTATTTCTTAAGCCAAAGCCTAATCCACAGCAAGACCCTAATTCTCTTTAATTCTGTGAAAGCTGAGAGAGATGAGGAAGTTGCAGAAGAAAAATTGGAAGTTAGCAGAGGATGGTTCATAAAGTTTGAGGAAAGATGCTGTCTCCATAATGTAAATTAAGTGCAGAATACAACAGTAAGTGCTGATATAGAAGTTGCAGCAATCTGGCTAAGAACATTGATGAAATTGGCTACACAATGGCAGATTTTCAATGTATTAAATATATGAAACAGCCTTCTGGGACTTTCATAACTAGAAAGGAGAAGTCGATGCCTGGCTTCAAAGGACAGGCTGACTCTCTTGTCAGAGGCTAATTTACCACATCTGTTTATGGCATGGGTGACTGACTATTTTAAGCCCACTGTTGAGACTTGCTCAGAAAAAAAGTTTCCTCTCAGAATATTACTTACTCCTCGTTGACAATGCACTTGATAACCCAAGAGCTCTGTGGAGATGTACAGGAAGATAAATTTTGTTTTCATGCTTGCTAACCCAGCAACCTTTCTGCAGCCTATGGATCAAAGAGTAATTTTGACCTTCAAGTCTCGCTGTTTAAGGAACACATTTTGTAAGGCTATAGCAGTCATGGTTAGTGATTGTTCTGATGGATATGGGCAGAGTTGGTTGAAACCTGGAAAGAATTCACCATTCTAGATGTCATTAAGGACATTCATGATTCATGAGAGGAGGTCAAATATCAGCATAAACTGGAGTTTGGAAGAAGTTGATTGTAACCCTCATGGATGACTTTGTGGGGTCCAAAACTTCAGTGGAGGAAATCACAGCAGATGTGGTGGAAATAGCAAGAGAAATAGAATTAGAGGTGGAGTCTGAAGATGTGACTGAATTGCTGCACTATCATGATAAAACTTGAACAGCTAAGGAATTGCTTCTTATAAATGAGCAAAGAAAGTGATTTCTTGAGATGAAATGTACTCCTGGTGAATATGCTGTGAACATTGTTGACATGACAACATAGAATTTAAAATAGTACATAAACTTTGTTAATAAAGTAGTGGAGGGTTTGAAAGGATTGACTCCAATTTTGAAAGAAGTTCTACTATGGGTAAATGCTATTGACCAGTATCGTATGCTACAGAGAAATCTTTTGTGAAAGGAAGAGTCAGTTGACGCAGCAAACTGCATTGTTGTCTTCTTTTAAGAAATTGCCACAGCCACCCAGTCATCTTTAGTAACCAGCACCGTGATCTATATTGAGGCAAGACCCTCCATCAGCGAAAAGATTATGAGTTGCTGAAGGTTCAGATGATTGTTAGCATCTTTCAGCAATGTGTTTTTAATTAAGGTATGTACATTTTTTAGACATATTACACTGTTAATAGACTATGGTATATTGTAAACATAAGTTTTCTATGCAATATACGGTATATTGTAAACATAAGTTTTATATGCAATATATGGTATATTGTAAACATAAGTTTTACATGCAAGAAAACTTGTGTGACTTGCTTTATTGTGATGTATGATTTATTGTGGTAATTTGGGACCGAACCCACAATATCTCTGAGGTATGCTTGTATTTCATTCTAATTTTAGTTTGTATTTCCCCATTAAATAATGAATTTGCCATCCATATATCTTCTTCGGTGAAGTGTCTCCTCATCTTTTACCAATGTTTATATTGGACTGTATGTTTTCTTTTAGTTTTGAGATTTGAGAGTTCTTTATATATTCTGAATACAAGTTTTCTGGAGGTATATATTTGCAAGGATCCCCTCCAAGTCTAAGGCTTGTCTTTTCATTCCTTAACAGTGTCTTTTGAAGATCATAAGTTTTTAATTAATTAAGTCCAGTTTATCAGTGTGTTCTCTTGTAGATAATGTATGTCATTTGTATAGTATCTAAGAAATCTTTGCCTAATTGAGGTCACAAAGATTTTCTCCTTTATTCTCTTCTGGAAGTTTTATAGTTGTAGGTCTTTCCGTTTAGATCTATGATTCATTTTGAGTTAATTTTACATATGACATGAGGTTTGCATTCAAGTCGTTTTTCTTGCATATGAATATCTAGCTGTTTTTGTGCCTTTTGTTAAAAAGGCTATACTGTCTTTTCCCCCTGCATTGTCTTTGTACTTTTTGAAAATCAATTGCATATACCTATGTGGGTTTATTTCTGGTTGTCTCTCTCTCTCTCTCTCTCTCTTTGTTCTGTTAATCTATCTGTCTATCTTGATGTCAGTATCACACTGTCCACATTTATTATAATAACTGAAACAGTGTTAGTCCTCCAACTTTGTTCTGTTTCAGAATTTTGCCTGTTCTAGGTCCTTCAGATTTCATTATGAATTTTAGAATAAGTTTATCAATTTGTGCAACAAAGCCTGCTTGGATATTGATTGGGATTATGTTGAATCTATAGATCAATTGGGGGAGAACTGACATCTCAACATTATTTATTTTTCTGGTGCATGAACCAGGGATATTTTCTCCATTTATTAATATTTACATCTTTAAGTTTTCTCAGCAATATTTTGTAATTTTCAATGTAAAAGCTTTTATATCTTTTGTCAGATTTACCTCTAAGTATTTCATATTTTTGATACTATTCTAACTGATATTTTTAAAATCTCAATTTCTGATTGTTCGTTACTAATATGTAGAAATAAATTTTCTTACATTGATTTTGTATTCTCTAATGTGACTTATGAGTTCTAATAGCTTTTCTGAAGATTCCATTGAATTTTTTCATAGATGGTTATGTCTGCAAATAAATACAATTTTTTCCATTTGGATACCTTCTATTTTTCTTGCCCTGTTGCACTGCCTGGGACTGCCAGTACAAACTTGAATAAAGTAGTAGGCATCTCTGTCTTATTCATAATCTTAGGGGGAAGCATTCAGTCTTTCACTGTTAAATATTATGTTAGTTACAGCTTTTTCATAGATAACCTTTCTCAGGCTGAGGAAGTTCTTTTTTATGTCTCATTTAAAGAGGGTTTTTAACAGGAATGGATGTTGAATTTATTAAATGCTTTTTCTGCATCACTGAGATTTTTTTCTTTTAGGTTAACATGATAAATTATCAACCTTGCATTTCTTACCTTGTCATGATATATATTGTATTATATAATGTATTAGATTTTTTTCTTGCTAAAATTTATGTAGAATTTTTGTATCTTCGGTCATGAGGAATATTGGTCTGTTTTCTTCTAATATCTTTGCTTTTGGTATTAGAGTAATGCTGGCCTCATAAAATTAGTTGAGAGGTATTTTTCCATTTTCATTTTTTGGAAGAGTCTGTACAGAATTCATGTTACTTCTTCCATAAATGTGTGGTAGGAATTAACCATTGAATCCCTGTAGGCCTGGAGTTTTCTTTGTGGGGAGGTTTCTAACCACAATTTCGATTTTTAAGATATAGGGCTATTCACGTTATCTATTTCTTCCTGAACAAGCTTCAGTAATTAATGTCTTTCAAAGAATTTGTCAGTTTCATTTAAGTTGTCAGATTTGTTGACAAAGCTGTTCATGATGTTCCCTTACTATCTTTTGAATATTTGTAGCATCTGTAGTGGTGACATCCCTCTCATTCCTGATATTTATAGTTTGTGTCTTCTCTCTTTTTTCTTGATCAGTCTGGCTAGAAGTTTATCAATTTCAGTAATCTCTTCAAAAACAACTTTTGGTTTTATTCTGTGTGTGTGTGTGTGTGCGTGCGCACGCGTGTGTGTATCTGTTTCACCCTTTTTCATTGCTTTTTCACTTGAATTTTTATTTCCTTTTAGGGTGTAATTGAGGGTGTAATTTGCTCTTTATTGTCTAGTTTCTTAAGATGGAAATTAAGTCTTTGATTTGAGGTCTTTGAGTATTTATCAAAGATCTTTTCGTTATTGATTTATAATTTAATTCCCTTCTGGCTAGAGACCATACTTGGTATGACATTAATCATTTTGAATTTGAGATTTGTTTTATGACTTTGAATGCAGGCTATCTTGGCGAGTGTGTACATTTGAGAAGAATGTGTCTTCCATTGTTGTTGGAGTGCTCTATAAATGTCAGTCCACCATTTCCTTGCTGATTTTCTGTTTACTTCTATCAATTATTGAGAAATGTATATCCGTATTTCCACCTGGTATCATTTCCTTCTACCTGAGGGATTTCCTTTAACATTTCTTGTAATGTGGATCTGCTAGTAATGAATTTTTTCAGCTTTCATATATCTGAAAATGTCTTTATCTTGCCTTTGTTCTTAAAAGATAAATTTATTTGGTATAGAATTACAGGTTGCTATGTTTTTTTCTTTTTGTACTTAAGAGATGTTGTCTTCTTGCTTGCATTGTCTCTCAAGTGAGATTTGATGTCATCCTTATCTTTGTTCCTTCTGTACATTTTATAAATCTTGTTATAAGTAATTTGATTCAGTATCTCTTGGTATCTTTTTTCCCCCATGTTTATTGTGCTTAGGATTTGTCGAACTTCTTGGATCTCTGAATTTATAGTTTTCATTAAGTTTGGGACATACTTCCTTATTATTTCTTTAAGTATTTTCTCTGTCCTCCTCTTCCCAACCTCATTGTGGGAACTCTAATTGTCCATGTATTAGGCAGCTTACAGTTGATGCCACAGCTGTTTTTTGGAATTTTTTTTCTTTGCTCCGTTTGGATAGGTTCTTACTACTGTGCCTTCGTGTTCCTTAATCTTTTCTTTTGCAATGTCTAATCTACCATTAATCCCATCTGGTGTATTTTTCATCTCACACATTTTAGTTTTCATCTCTATGAGTATAATTTCAGTCTTTTTTTGGGTCTTCCATTTCTCTACTTTTTGAACACATGGAACACATTTATAATACCTGTTTTATTGTCTTGTGTGCTAACATCCAGGTTGGTTTTGACTGATAATTATTCTCGTTGGGTCATGTTTTCTTACTTCTTTGTGTGCCTGGTAATCTTTCATTGGATGACATACATTGTGAATTTTACCTTGTTGGGTGCTGTAATTTTTGTATTCCTGTAAACATTCTTGAGCTTTATTCTAAGGTGCCTTTAAGTCACTTGGAAACAGTTTGGTCTTTTTGGGTCTTGCCTTCCAGATATGTTAGGTAGGTCTGGAGTAGTGTTCATTTTCAAACTAATTATTCTTTATAGCCGAGGTAAGACCCTCCTGGGTACTCTATCCAATATCTCATGAATTATGTGTGTTTCCAATTTGGTGGTAAGAAGCACTATTCCTGACCCTGTGTGAATGCCAGGCACTGTTTGCTGTAATCCTTTTGAATGGTTCCTTCCCCAGCCTTAGGTATTTACCTCACACACATACACTGATTAGTACTTTGCCAAGTAGGGACCCTCTGTAGTTCTGCGGAGTTCTCTGTGCTACTCTTTTCTTTCTGGTATTCTGTCCTGTGAACTCTCACTGCCTTGGTTTCCTTGGACTCTCAGCTTTGTCTCATCAACTTGGAGAGTCCACTGGTCTCTACCACAGTTTCCCCTCCCTGCGTCGTGGCCTAGAAACTCTCTCAAGGCAGTAAGCTGAGGCAATCATAGGGCTCACCTGGTTTGTTTCCCATTTCTCAGAGGTTGCTGTCTTTTGTTGACTGATGTTTAGGGTCAGAAAACTATTATTTAATGTATTTTGTCTGAGTTTTTGTTTGTTTCAGGGTGGGAGGATACATTGGTCCCTGTTACTTCATCATGCCCAGAAGCAGAAGTCTAGATATCTGTATCAGTTATTACTCTCCAATATAACCAACATTGTTATTTTCAGGTATTATCCCTTAGCCTCTTGATACAGAAAAAATTTTGGTAATTAACATCAGATAGGACGTTATGTTAGTTTCCTATTGCTGCTGCTGTAGCAAATAACCACAAACTTAGTGGCTTGAAACAACACAAATTTATTATCTTGTGGTTCTGGAGATGAGAAGTCTGAAAGGAGTCCCACTGGGCTAAAATCAAGATGTTAGTAGGGCTCTGTTTCTTTCTGGAGGCTCTAGCAGAGAATCTCTTTGCTTGACTTTTCCAGCTTCTAGAGAGGCCACACACATTCCTTGGCTTGTAGCACCTTCTTCTGTCTTCAACGTCAGCAGTGTTGGGCTAAGTCCTTTTGAGGTTGCCTTCTCTCTGGTTTTCCCTCTTCTGCCCCTCTATTCTACTTCTAAGGACATCGGGCTCACCCAGATAATCCAGAATAATCTTCCTATTTTAAAGCCAGCTGATTAGAACCTTAATTTCATCTGCAACCTTAATTCCCTTTTGCCATGTGACCTGACATATACCCAGGATCCTAAGATCAGGATGTGGACGTCTTGGATGGGGCTGGTGAACATTATTCTGCTCATCACAGATAGACGGTTTTCAGCATGTTTTCCTCTGCCTCAGACATTTTTTTTCTCTTTTTGCAATGAAGAATGGTCTAGGATTTTCTTCTTAACCTACATACATTGAAATATAGTGCTAGAAACAGTGAGACTACAAACCTATGCTTTTAAAAAAATGTGTTAAGTATAGCTTGTCTATCATACATAGCATTTAGAGGTAGTTTTAATTTCAGATATGATTCAGAAATTTTTATGGATTATTTGGCAAAGTTTTGATTGGAGAATTTCTCAGCCAATTGCATTTGGCAATCCGTAGAAACTTTTCAAGCTTGTGGAGATGATTGATTGCCACAAATGTAATTTTAGGCCAATTGTCAACTACCTTCTATTTCAGTATTTTTTTTCCTCTTAAATCGAATAATGGAACCCTCCCCCCGCCCCCAACACACAAACACACACTTACCACAGCTAATGTCTTCTGTTTTTTATTGCTCTTATCACACAGAAAAGTTCCTGTATGTGCACTTTTCCTATCAGGCCTTCAGGTGTCATCTCATATATCAGCAGTCTCAGTGCTTTCTGACAAATGTCAGTGTTGTAGGTCCAGGATTTTCTCCCTGACCTTTACCCAAGATCAACAAAAAAATCAACAAAAGAATCAGCAAAATGAAGAGACAACCCACAAAATGAGAAAAAATATTTACAAACTACCCATCTGACAAGGGATTCATTAAGTAGAATATATAAGGAGCTCCAGCAACTCAATAGGAAAAAATTAAATAATCTGATTAAAAAATAGGCAAAGAGTCTAAATAAACATTTCTCAAAAGAAGACATACAAATGGCCAAAAAGTGTATGAAAAAATATTCAACATCATTATCAGAAATGCAAATCAAAACTACAATGAGATCATCTCACCCTAGTTAAAATGGCTTTTATCAAAAAGACAGGAAATAACAAATGCTGGCAAGGATGTGGAGAAAGGGGAACCCTTGTACACTTTTGGTGGAAATGTAAATTAGTACAACCACTATGGAAAACAGTATGGAGATTTGTCAGAAACTAAAAATAGAACTACCATATGATCCAGCAACCCCCCTGCTGGATATATATTCAAAGGATGGGAATTCAGTATATTGAAAATATATCTGCATTCTCATGTTTATTACAGAAGTATTCACAATAGCCAGGATATGGAATCAGCTTTTAAGTGTCCATCATTGGGTGAATGGATAAAGAAATTGTGGTACATATACACAATGGAATATTATGTAGCCACAAAAGAATGAAATCCTGCCATTTGAAACAACATTGATTGAATTGGAGAACATTACATTAAGTGAAGTTAAGACAAGCACAGAAAGACAAATCTCTCATGTTCTGATTTGTGGGAGCTAAATATTAAAAACAACTGATCTCATGGAGACAGAGAATAGAATGATGGTTACCAGGGGCTAGGAAGAGTAGCAGGGAGAAGGGGATAAAATGGGGATAGTCAATGGGTACAAAAATATAGTTAGACAGTTAGAATGAACAATATTTGATAGCACAACCAAGTGACTATAATCAACAATAAGTTAGGGTGTACTTTAAAATAACTAAAAGAGTGGAATTGGAATGTTCCTAACACAAAGGAATGTTAAATGCCTGAAGTGAATACCCCAATTACCCTGATGGATTAATTCACATTATATGCCTGTATCAAAACATCACATGTACCCTGTAAAGATGTACAACTATTATATACCCATAATAATTTAAAATAAAAAAAATTTAAAGTTAAAAAAGAAGGCAGTATGCAAGACGAATAATAATTTTAATCATTCTTTATACTACCCCCCACCATGAGTTGCATTAAAAACAAACCAGGCAAACCTGGCTTTTATTTGTCTAAGAATGATTGTCAGTAGGTCAGTAGGGCTCATTTCAGAGCACAGTCAAGCCAAGTTGTTTGTGATACCTACTGCTGCTTTCTTATGCTTTGCTGCTACTGGCACACCCCCGGGTGGGAATGAGTTAAATATGCCCAACATGGCAGACCATCAGAAGTTGGCCAAAGCACTCAGCACTTTGTCCTTGCTGCAGGAATAGGCCTCCTCTGGCCACAGTCCTGGGACCAGGAGCCCAATTGGCTGAGCACCTGTTCTTTCACCTGGCTGTTTTTTGCCTGGGGCTGAATGCCTGGTAGAATAGACAAGGCCAAAGCTTTGTAAATGGTTGGCTTTTCTTCACATATCGGTTGATCATTTACTTGGGGCAAATTATTTAATTGTGGACTTTTCTCGGCTATAAAATGGGTATACTTAATAGAGTTGTTAGGAACTTTGCATAGGTACTCAAATGTTAGTTTTATGATATATTTACAGAGAAGGCATCCTACTTTTTTTCTCTCCTCTCTCTATACTGTTACCTTTGGCCTATGTCTCTATTTACATCTTCCCAGACCTTCACACAGTGGAAGAAACTGCAGGGGGCTTTTGTCTCTTGGATTAGCCTTAATGCTTAACACCCATATACTTCCTACTGAGCTGTTCCTTGGGGGCAAGGGGAGCCTAAGACCATACCCCAAAAAGATAACCATTTCTTTAAGGTGTTTCTTTTTATTTTAATAATGTATTCAAATTTTGCATTCTTTTTCAGTATGTATCCATGCTGGTTGTGCTACAAAAAAAAAAAAAAGACAAACCAAATTTCTCCAAGTGGGGACCTGTGGAAGATGTGTCTCATGCTTTGTACTTCTAGCTCACAACAGCACATTTCTGGAAACATTTCTATACTGGCCACAACAGCACTATTACAGTAATTCTCAGTCAACAAGGAGAATGGAGTGGAATGTTGCCGGGGTCTTGGTTCGCAGAGGTAGACTAACCTGGGCCCTCCCAGGTCCCCACACAACTCAGCATCAGATAGATTGTTGTGAAGGGTAGAGAAGTGAATGATTTTGTGTTATTCATGGTAATACCAGGTAGTAAGTCCAGTGTTGTATGAAAGACTGCTTTTTAAGTGAGGGCATGTGGTAGATCCCAGCTACTTGTGCGAGAATGTGCTTGGCTTTCAGTTTCACGGTTTTGTTCCTGCAGATTCTTACTGCATCAAATTGTTTTATTTGAGCAGGTTGTATGGAATAATCTTCACCAGATGGGTATGTAGATATGTTTCTGACTCATTGTAGAATGCATGCTCTAAGACCTTGGAATGGCCGCCTGGGAAGAGGAATGACAGCACAGAAAGATACATTCAGAGCTGTTAGAGAAGGCCTGAAAGTGTCATTAAATAGGATCTGAAAAGGAAATGGTTTTTTTTTTTGTTTTTTTTTTTTTTTGAGACAGAGTCTCACTCTGTTGCCCTTGCTTGAGTGCCATGGCGTCAGCCTAGCTCACAGCAACCTCAGGCTCCTGGGCTCAAGTGATCCTACTGCCTCAGCCTCACAAGTAGCTGGGACTACAGGCATGTGCCACCATGCTTGGCTAATTTTTTCTATAGATTTTTAGCTGTCCAATTAATTTCTTTCTATTTTTGGTAGAGATGGGGTCTCGCTCTTGCTCAGGCTGGTATCGAACTCCTGAGCTCAAACAATCCACCCACCTCGGCCTCCCAGAGTGCTAAGATTACAGGCGTGAGCCACCACGCCCAGCCTGAAAAGGAAATGTTTTTGCAAACATGGGCATTTAGGTGTCTACAGACAGAATTAGAGGAGGAAAGAGGTAACAGACTGGTGGGGGAAAGTCTCTAGGGAAGGAGATGGTGGGCAAAAGGGCCCAAACAAAGGGAGCTTGGCCAGGGCCTGGAAGAAACTGGTGATAAAGCAACAACTGTCTATCTAAGCACCCTCCCCAACCCCCATCTTTTGGGGTCCACCCTTAAGATACGTCTTATACTATGTACAGGGTGATTTCTCTTTTGTACAATTGAACATGAAAGGCTTAAATTATACATGCCCAGTAGTCACAATACATCAACAAATTGATCTGTAGTGAGTTTGTCAGCTTATTATTAGCTAACCTAAGGGTTGGCATATCCTTATTCTAATGGAAAGGGTGTGCGTTAGAAAACAAGCTCAAACGGTGAGTTGGGGAAGGGGTATAATCCTCCTGATAACCGTAGCTAGGAAGCTCATCAGCTCTCTTGTCTTCACCACGCAAAGACAGTGGAAGCTGCTGGAAGTCACTCTTGCTTTGTGCGGGCTTCCCTACAAGCACGTGCCAACACTGCTTGGCATACTTTCTGAAGATTTATATTTTTGTCTGAACTTACCTCTTTTGAAGGTGGGGCTTGTTCTCAGAGACCTTATTGCAGGGAAAGAGGAGTACCCACTGGGTTGTCTGCATTGTGTGAGGTACGCGGCAGGTGCTCAGTAAATCTTGACTCAGTTGAAATAGTGGAATTACATACTGATGGAATGGTTTGTGAGCATTCCCATGTTTACCTCTGGAGTTCATGTTAATGTCTTAAGATGTTAACGTTAAAACACCACGTTTTTTGCAGGGGGAGACAGGAAACATAGACCCTCTGAGCCCTTATCTGGTCACCGGGCTAGACTGAACACTGGCAAATTAATTCATTAGTTTTCGTTCAGTGGGTGCCGTGTCCTAGTCTGGGTCTAGAAAGATGAGGACACAGTTTTGGCCTGTAGGAGTCTGCCGTGGTGGGGTGAACAGGCCTGCAGACAGTCACTTGGGTTACAAGCGGTTGGCAGGATAGGCCAGATGGTGGGGACAGGGATATCTCAGTGTACTGGAGAGGTTACTTAGAAATAAGTAACCAATTTTTGGGTCTTATGCCGTAAGATATAGCTTTTTAGAATGTGTCTCAGAGTTTTGGATATTTTTTTCTTTCACTGCCTGCTACCTTAAAAAAAAAAAACTACCATAAGAAGAAGAAGAAAAAAAAAACCTTAAAAATGATGTAAGACATCCCAACAGGATGTTTTATGTGGGAAAACAGCATGGTATGATAAAAAGATCATAAGAGGCTCTAGTACTTACTAGCTTTGTGACCTTGGATGAGTTACTTATCACTCGAGAGTCTGTTTCCTTTTAGACTAAGTGGGAATAAAAGTATTTTGTGGAATGTTGAGGAGGTTAAACTTTTGGTTTGAGGATGTTTATCTGCCTTCACCTTCTGTCCCCCACTATCAGCCCTCTTGAAAAATTCCCCATGCAAGGTTTGGACTAGTGTGTATATAAATTTTTCAGTACAAGTAGTGTGTTAATTCCTTATTTCCATGTGATCTTTATGCTTCAATTTTTGATTCTCTTTCCTTTCTGCCAGTTGGTCTGTACCCAGGGAATTTAAATAAATGTAATTCTCTAAAACATTCCATTTGTGGTCACATACGAATAAATTTACTCACTGTATTGTTTTGTATTATACTTCCTGTTCTCTGTCAGTGTGCATCTTTCATGCAACCTGTGTTTTTTTAGCACGCTACAGGGCTCTGAGAATATGTTTATGAGTAAGATAGTCATTAGCATCTAAGAATTTCTTGTTACAGAGACAGGCATAAACAATTACAGTGTAGGATTAAAGGTACATACCAAGGTGAGTGTGCCACAGGAGGGAGTTAGGTTGACTGTATACATAAGCCCTTCTATTGATCAGCTTGTATAATGGAGAGAAGAATTCTAGTGAGGGTATTAGGTCTGGATCTGTGTAACTTAGTTTTACAGTGAGTCAAAACAGTACTCTGTAAGTTCCATCTGACTTACAACCCCTGCCACCCATCTAATAAGTGTGCTGTTTGTTTGTTTAAGTGGTGGGCAGGTGTGGCTGAATTCAGACCTGTGAACACTCCTGGAAAAAGTTTGCCAGAGCAAGCACCCGTCTTCCTAAGTGATCAGTGTTATCTTACCTGAGCAGCCTAGCTGCTATCTCGCTGCTGTGGAGACTAAACATATTGCTGGCATGGAATATGGGCTTGGCTATGACCGTGAGCAAGTTATTTAGTCCTCGTGCCTCAGCTTCCTAATCTGTTTTCATGGTCTAGTAGGAGTACCTACCTTCTAGGGTTGGTGTGAGTACTGAATTAGGTCATCAGTAGGGTTTGGCATGTAGTAAATGCTAGATTAGTGGGAGCTCTTGTTATTAATACATATTCTTATTATGTTTCAATCTGGACTACTTGTGTAATGCATGGAGAACTAGATTGCAGTTATTTTCAGTTGGACTAGACCTACTCCTTGGTCTGAAGGTATTCCATGTATTCAACTCAGCAAACATTGAAGGCCAGTGTGTCAGACACTGGGTTGGTCATTGAAGCCTCCGAGATGAAGAAAAGGTGATCCTGTCCTCAAGTAGTTTATACCTTTTCTTTGTTTTGTTCTCTTTGGTTTCCCAAAGTACTTTTAGGATCTGACACTCAAAGAATTAGATTTGAAAAGTAGAAGAAATTTTAAAAATTAGAAAAATGTTCTTTCTTTTAAAGTAATATATTAGGTAGTTTAAGGGAAATTGCTTTTTCCAGACCTATTAACCACCCCAGAAAGATTTTGTCTGAGTTGGATGCCAGACACGTTGGTGGTTTAACTACTGCTGAATTATGTTGCAATGAGCAGAAAACAGCCACCTTACTCTGTGAGGCTTACATGTTCAGTGTATGTATGCATTCTGTCAGCTCTAATAACCATTCTAACATATTAGATATTTATGATAGAAATTTGTTTTATGACAGGGAAAAATATATAGATACCTCTGTCAAATTAGTGATGGCAAAGAAATTAAATTTGATAATTTTGTATTAAATTTTCCTTTCGATTAATTTTTTTCTTTGTAGGTTTTGCTTACTTTCTTTTTCACTGAATTATTCTTTCATTACTATTCTTTCTTTGCTTATTTAAATTTTTAGATCTGGTTGAAAGAGCCATAGTAGGAAACTTGGCTAATGCCATCTATTTCTACCTTTACGTGGATTTCAGAATTACATTTCTATCACTTAGGCAAAAGAAAGGTAGAAAATAGCTTTTGGAGTTAACCTGTCAAGGGGTAGGCAAGTTTTACACAATCTAAATTCACTGGAGAATTTCTTCAGATTTTTATAAATGGTAATTTTCATTACACTAGGTAATTTTTAAACAATCTATATTGTTCATGAGATCAGATGAATTGGCGCCCAGTCATAGGGCTTGTCACAGCCATCCAGATCCATCATTCCTGGTGTCTACTAGGTCCTTAGCAGACTGGCTCCATAAATGGCCCTGATAGTAGGTGTTTGGTAAGTGGTGGCTATTACATGCCAGATATTCTATGCAATAGTGCCTGTTTTGATAAAAATGTATCCATATTTCATAGATGACGGGACTTGGGTTTAAAGACCAAGAGTCATTGTTTTCCCAAACTTTCCTGATAGTACTTAATAGTAAATATTTAATAATTTTACTACTTGATAATTTATCCCTATTTTAGAGATTAGTACCTTCCTTCCCAGGACTTGTTGGGATTAAATTAAGAGTAGTGCATGCAGATTGACTAGCACAGTGCTCAGTGTGTAGAAGGCATTCAGTAGATATTGCTAGACATTTTACTCGGGTTATTTTTATTTTGATGTGTTTTTCTGTCTGGGAGTGAAGGTGTGGTTTAAGGAAGAACAATCTGCACTAGGATTGATTTAGTCAAGGGCATACATCTCAAGTATGTATTTAACAAGCTTGATATGATAAAAATAGATCCATTCTTACTTGCATATGATTTTTGCTTTCCTCAGTAACATTTATTTGACTATTTTAAGGAAATTGCTGAAGACACTGACTTCTTTCCCAGCTATCTTTCCTTGTGATTTATTTGAAGTAAGACTGAATTTACTCTAAAGGGGAGGTGTGCGGCTTGCATATCAATTTCAGTAATAGGAAGTGACACGAACAAAATTGCAAGGAAGTAGAGGTCAAACAACAGTCTTGAATAAATCCAATATAAAAGTAGAATGCCATAACCATTCTCCTAATTTCCTAAATTTAACAGCAGTTTTATTGAACTTGTTGATGCTGGTGGTCTTTATTTTCTTTTTTCTGAGGACATACGAGCTCTCCTGATTGAGAAAGAAAGAGACCTTTGACTGCAGCTGTATGTGGTAATGGGTGTGTAGGGATCACTATCATCCTATTGGTAGAACATTCAGGAATGTGAATGCTTGGTTGGCCAGTTTTCTTGAAAGTAGGTTGGAGTACTAATTAAAACATTACCTATGCCACTTTTATGTAAGCTTGTGGGTTATAGAAGTGAATTTGGGAAAACATTTACATGTGAGAAGATGACTTATTCTTTCAAATATTAATTAATTCCATATCCAGATATTTTGAACTTTTAACAGAATTTTACCACTGTGCATCTGAATCAAAAACTTTTTAAAATATGTAATATAGTACAAACTTTATCTGGTTTTTAAGGTGAAAATCAAATTGTTCTAGCCATCGCAAAATTTTTTAAAACTAACTAGTTCCTGGGACCTTAAGGGAAAAGCAAAAGCCATTGAAAAGCAGTACAACTCCTTTTTCTTTTACCTTAACAAATGAAATTAATAAAAGACAGAAATGAGGTGACAACTGTGTGCCTTAGGGGAATTTAGAGCCTGTGGTGATACATACTTTAAAATAGCCCTGTATGGTGACTGAACTTTTTATACTAATGCCAACTTTGTTTTTTTCCATCATGTTTTAACTAGTTTTATTGAGGTATAATTTGCATAGAATAAAATTCACCAGTTTTAAGTGTACATTTTGATTAGTTTCACAAATACGCGGTTGTGAAAATACCTTCATAATATAGGACATTTCCGTCATCTGAAAAAGTTCCCTTGTGCCTCTTTGCAGTTAGTGCCTTCTCATCACTGGTTTCAGGTAACTACTGATCTTTCTGTCATTGTAGTTGTTGCTTTTTCTAGAATTTCAAATAAATGGAGGCAAACTACAGGACGTCTTTTGTGTTTGACTTGTTTCACTTTGCATAATGCTTTTGAGATTCACCTATGTTGCATTTATCAGTTTGTTTTCATTGCTTAATAGTGAACTATTATGTGGATGTACTATAGTTATTCACCTGTTGATTTTTCAAGTTTTGGGCTATAATAATTAAAGCTTTTATGAACATTAGAGTAAAAGTCTTTTTGTGAACAAATGTTTTCATTTCTTATAAGTAAATACCTAGGAGTGGATTGATGGGTTGTATGGGTAAGATTATATTTAACTTTATAAGAAACTGTCAAACCATCACCAGCAGTATACGAGAGTTCCAGTTGCTTTTGCAGTACCTTTTTGTCCACACTTGATGTTGTCAGTAATTTTAGCAGGTGTGTAGTGGTATTTCATTAGTTTTAATTTGCATTTATGTAATGGCTAATGATATTGGGCATCTTTTATGTGCTTCTTAGCTATTTATAGATCTTTTGTTTTTAGTCAGATCTTTTACCCAATTTTTATCGAGTTATTTATCTTACTAACTTTTGAGAGTTCTTTATATATTCTGGATGTGAATCTTTTATTAGATATATATAGCTAGTATTTTTTCCCAGTGTATGGTTTGCCTTTTCATTTTTTTTAAATTTTTTTTAGAGTAAATGTTTTAAATTTTAATGAAGTACAATTTTTCAACCATTTTATTTATGGTTCTATGCTTTTTGTGTCATATAAAAATTTTTGCCTACCACAAGGTCACAAAGTTACTTCCTATGTGTTTCTCTAGAATATTATAGTTTTGGCTGTTGTATTTAGGTCTATAATGCATTCTGAGCTAATTTTTGCATATGGTAGGAAGTAGGAGTCAATATTCATTATTAGCGTATGGATATTCACCTATTCCGGCACAAGTTATGAAAAGACTTTTGTTTCTCACATTAAGTTGCTTTGGTACCTTTATTGAAACTCAGTTAACTCTATATGTACATATCTGTTTTTGCATTCTCAATTCTATTCTGTTGATTTACATATCTGTCATTTTGTCAGTACTTTATGTCTTGATTACTACAGCCTTTTTGTTTGTCTTTAAAGGAGGCAGTATAGGTTCTCCAACTTTGTTGTTAAAAATTGCTTTTGGCTATTTTAGTTATTTCCATTTCTATATAAATTTCAGACTTATCCATTTCCAAAAAAAAAAGCCTGCTGAAATTTTGATTGAGAGTACATTAATTCTAAGGGTCAATTTGGAGAGAATGGACATAACAACGTTGAGTCTTTAATCGTGAACATGATGCATCTCTTTATTTAGGTCTTCTTTCATTGCTTTAAATGGTATTTATTATTCTTTTATGTTTTTTGGATGCTGTTGTTAGTGGAATTGTATTTTTATTTCATTTTTCAATTGTTCATTGCTTGTATACAGAAGTGTAATTGATTTTTGTTAATTTGTATCTTGTAACTTTACATCATTTGCTTATTCTAATAGCACCTGATTTTGTCGATTCGTTAGGATTTTTCTGCAAACATGATCCTGTCTATAAATGAAGACAGTCTATAAATGAATTAGAAAATCAACATTTTGCAACCACCGCTATAATCATTGACTCAAGCAAGAATCGTCAATAGGTGCTAAAATAATTGGGTGAAATGTTATTGGATATATGCACACTATCTCAAAGTTCTCCTTGTGGGTTATTTATTATTATACAGAGGGAAAAAGACCTCTTTATGATGGAAAGATCTGGTGGATACTACGTTAATTAAGTGATCCAATTTAGTATCACCAGTAAGGACAGACAAACTAACATATCTGCCTTGTGATGGGATACACATCATTTATATATTGTTCTTGCCAAAAGTGTTTAAAATGAATCTAATCATGAGGGGGACAGTAAAGCAAATCAAGATTTTGGGATATTCTGTAAAACATTAGGTCTTGATTCTTCAAAAATATGTCATGAAAGGCAAAATTTGAGGGGACTATTCTAATTTAAAGGAGACTAAAGAGACATTACAACCAAATGTAATGCACCATCCTTGATTGGATTCCGGACTGAAAAAAAATTTATAAACATTTTTGAGTAGAAAGTTGAGGAAATGTAAACACAGACTATATTTTTTAATGTTATATATCAATATTGAAATACTTGTGTGTGGTAATAGAATTATGATTATATAGGAGAATGTCCTTGTTCCTAGGAAATCCATGCTGGAAGTATTTACTGGGAAGTGTTTTGATGTCTGTAGCCTACTTTCAAATGGTTTGGCCAAAAAAAAAAAAAAAAAAAAGACATCTGCAGTTAGAAAGGGAGGATGTGCTAAAACAAATCTGACAAAATGTTATTCTTATAATTATTCTGTAGATTAAAGTTTTCTACAGTAAAGAGTTTGGCAGAAAATGTTTCCATGTTAGAGAGTCAGGGCCACAGTGGCTCTTCCGGGCCTTTATCATGTGGCTGAAGCAGTTGGTTCTACACACCTGCCCCACTCTTCCCCCTACCCTCCCCCCGGACACAGATAACCTATGTTAGCTTATTGAAACATACCTGCCAGCATCAGCTCCCTCTGTTACCTCTCCCTTCTCAACCTGTTTGTGTCCCCAACCACATGTTTCTTCAGTCTTCAGAAAGAGCATTTCTTCTCCTTTCCAAGGCTAACCCTTCTGTTTTCTTTGACCTTTGAGGCTCCTGCTTTAAAGTCCGGCTTCTCTCTGCCACTCAGAAACCTGTCTCGAGACTTAGCAGTGGCTTCCAATTGGCCAACTCTGGTGGTTTATTTAAAAGTCTCTTCCTGGCTGGCCTCAACGCCTGTAATAATACTGGCACTCTGGGAGGCCAAGCGGGAGGATTGCTTGAGCTCACGAGTTCGAGACCAGCCCGAGCAAGAGTGAGACCCCGTCTCTACTATAAATAGAAAGAAATTAGCCAAAACAACTAAAAATAGAAAAAATTAGCCAGGCACGGTGGTGCGTTCCTGTAGTCCCAGCTACTGAGGAGGCTGAGGCAGGAGGATGGCTTGAGCCCAGGAGTTTCAGGTTGCTGTGACGCTGACACCACGGCACTCTAGCCCGGGCAACAGAGTGAGACTCTGTCTCAAAAAATAAAAAAGCCACTTCCTCTCTTTCCCCCTCTTCTCTGTAAGGTAGGCTTTGACACTGTTGAGTCCTCCTCTCTCTTGGCTTCCGTGATACATGCTCTTTTTTGTTCCTCTTTCTCATAAACCTCTACTGTCAGTGGCTCCCCTGCTGCCCAAGGGAGGTTCTGGCCTATATTAAACTATAGACTTCAACTCTTTACTATTTTATCCTTGGCGATTTTTGAAAACTTAGAGCTTAGTTTTCATCTCTCCGTTGGTGTCTCCAGCTGTGATCTTTTTCCCAAAGTTTAAATGCTGTCTTGGAACTGCTTCCATCAACATTTTTACTTGCATATTTCATTGTTATCTCAAATCCTGTTTGTCTGAAGTTGAATTAAGCCTTTCCTTTCTTCTACTCCCTTTCAAATCTGGTGCCTTCTTTCAGTGTAACAGATATTTTAACACACTGCCACACTGGAAAAAAAATTTCCCTGGGGCCACAGTGTTTTATTAAAACAAAACAATCCTTTTTAATTTGTTATTTTTTATTGTCTTCTGTGTGTGAGTTATATGCAACGCAATCCATGTTTTTAGAATTAAATTGTCAATATTAATTGTAACAATAAGAACATCAACAAGTAAGATTTTCATGAACCAACTGCAGGGTTTTGCTTCACAAGGTCCTGGGCTAAAAACTAGCTTGAATTAAAATACAACTCACGTGGCAGTCAATGTGTTAAATTACCAGTCTTCAAAGCTTGTGTGTATCACTATGAAACACAGAATCCCAGGCTCAATCTCAGACAATGTGATTCAGTATATCTGGATGTAGGCTCAGAATTCACATTTTACTGAGTACCAAGGTAACTTGATGCAGAGGTCTAAGGACTCCACTTTGAGACCTGCTACTTTAATTATTAGTTTTAGGGTTAGATATTGTGCTATTTCACGATGGGCTTTCTCTATCTTCAAGAAGCTGATCTTATTGGGAGACTCCCTGTAAGTACTGGAGATTGTTAAGAGGCACCCTGAGCTTGAACGTTGCAGAGGGGCAGACCTGAGCTTTCCTCTGGTAACGCCACCACTTCCCAGGAGTGTGACCTTAGGCAAGTTCCTGGAAAACAGGACAAATAGTGCATAATTTCCAGGGCTTTGTGTGGGCTATGGCTCAGCCTCTGCTTCCCTTTCCAGCCTTTTCTCTAATTCCTCCCAGTGCTCCCTAAATTTCAGATCGATGAAATGACTTTTATTTTCTTAGAGAACCATAATTTCTCATACTTCTAATTCTTTTGCACCATTGTGCTTTATGGTAGGAATGGCATACTTTAACCTCCTTGTTCATCTGACGCTGCCTTGTCTTTCAGATGTAACCACACCGCAAACCCTTGTGGCTGTTGGTGGTGTCAGTGCACCTGGTGCACCCAGTGCTTGATTTACTCATCTGTGTCCCATCTTAGTATATGAGCTCCTTGAGGATGGGCATTGTCTAGCCTCAGCCCCTAGCACAGTGCCTATGTACAAAAGCTTTTAGTTAAAAGTTTTCTTGTTTGTTTAAATAAATTATCAGAGTGCCTGCTATGGAATTAGCTAATTGTATTTTGGAGAAGTAGTTTTGAAACTTTCTTCATCACTTGTTTGTCAATATGCTTGGCAGCCATGCCAAAAGGTATAAGCTTTCTAGCACGTTTGCAAAAACAGGAAATGTATGTCCTTTTGGAACAGAAATTTTAACACTTCCAACATATTTTTTTTCTGAATGTCTGAGAGGTAAGGTGTTTCTTTTTTTTAAGTTTATGTCTGTAATTGACTCACCCCACAATGAGATCATAAAATAACCTTGCCCCTTCCTACCCTATGAGTTAGCTGATGCCTTCTGTTTATAGCTAGTGGTCAGCACCAAAAATGATATTCCTAGAGCTTTGAAGCAAACCAAGGCAGACTAGAGGTAAATTAAGTTTTGTGCCTAGTTAATAGAGGGAAAATATATGTATATAAAATGATGTTTTTATATTCATGTAGTCAAAAGTAAAACACATGACTAAGTAACTTTGAAAATAAATAATAAAATTCATAGCAATGCTAAAATTTATATTTAAGTAAAACATTAAGTACTTGGGCACAATAGAATTTTTGTTTGCTTTTTATTTTTATTTAAACATTACTGGGTTTGGAACCTGCCAAATTTGGTGTTTTCTAATTGTTTTTATAAAGTCTCACATTTATTCAGACATTTAATTTCATTTTAAAATTAATGCTATTGGACAATTTTTTAATTTAAAATTTATGTCAGAGATGAGGAATAAACTATTAAAGACTGGTAGTGAATTAAAATTTTTGGACCAGGCATTTACAAAAGTCATGTTTAGTAGTTTATACTGCTTAATGAAGAAAGGGATGTATTTTTAAAATCTTTACTTCTAATTATAACACATTCTCAATTTGACATAATTTGTATGTTTTTACCCCAGTTACTACTGTGCCTAGGAAAATTTTCCAAACTTTTTAATTTTCCAAACTTTTCTTATGAGTATGTCTTAAATGCTACTTGCAAGAATTCCTTGGAAAAAAAAAACTTGAAGTTTTAATTTGTACCCTGAAACCGATCAAAGTATAAGAGATCAGTACCACATGAATTAAAACAAAGAATAGAGTAAAAAAGAAATAAGTGCTATGTATATAATCCAGAAATTAGCTGATGGGACATTGTAACTATTTCACATTTCTATTTAGCACAAGCAAGAATAAGTCGGTTCTCAGACAGGAAAATATTTGGCAGTTTTTTGCTTCTGGGTCTTTAGTTGCTCTATCAGCATTTATTGGAAATGCTATCCTTCCTCCAGTGAATTATTTTTGTACCTTTGTCAAATCAACTGGGCACCTTTGTGTGGCTCTCTTTCTGGATTGTCTGTTCTATTTATCTGTGTATATCCTTCTGCCAGTGCTATGCTGTCTTTGAGTACTCTAGCTATTTCTAGAGTAATGCTACCCATACTCATATTCTGCCTTAATATTGGGTAGAGTAATTCCTCCCACTTTATTCTTTTTTCTCAAAATTGCTTTAGCTATTTTAGGGGGTGTACCTGTGTAAATTTTAGAATAAGCTGTTTGTGTCTGTAAAATGTGTTGCTGAGATATTAATAAACCTGTATATTAATAAACTTGTATATTTGGGGAGAATTGACATTTTACTGTGTTGAATACTATAATCCATAAATACAGTATGTATGTTCATTTATTTAGGATTTTTTTAGTATTTTGTAATTTTTAGCATGTATCTGTATCTGTACATATCTTAAGTGTATATCTTGAGTATTCCATTTTTTTGATTGACTGTAAGTGATGTTTTGTTTTTAATTTTTGATTTCTACATGTTCATTGTTAGGTATATAGAAATGTTACTGGCTTTCGTGTGTTGATTTTATATCCTACCACCTTGATGAACTTGTTACAGCAAGTGTTACAGCAGGTGGTTCCGAAGACAAACCGAGCAGCTCATGGAGAGTCGGAGAATCAAGGTTTATTCACCAGCAGGCTCAGAGTGGTCTCACTACCAAATTCTGAGCCCTGTCTACCCGATTTCTCCCATTTTATTAGGTTGGGGGGTCCGAGGGGTGGGGTCTCAGGTGACTAATGTGCCAGGTAATAGGTTAGTTGATGTGCCAGGTAATAGATTTAGTATTATGTTGATGCTCCAGGTAATAGGTTAGTATTATGTTGACGAGGGTCTTCCGAGGTTTGGGGTCTCAGGGGTCTGATGCGCCAGGTAATAGATGGGGGTCTTCCTTATCAAACTTACTTTGGGTTTTTTCATGGGTTCCTTTGGGTTTTCTATGTAAACCATCATATCGTCTGCAAATAGGGAAAGTTTTGTTCTTCATTCCTGATTTGTATGCATCTTGTTTATTTTCCTCGCCTTATCGCAGTGGCTTAGAATTTCTGGTACCATGCTGAACACCGTTTTTCCAGTCTTGGGAGGAAACCATTCATTCTGTCACCATTAAGATGTAGATTTTTGCAGATGCTCTTTATCAGGTAGAGGAAGTTCCAGTGTGTTCCTATTTTGGTGAGAATTTGTGTTATGAATGGATGTTGGATTTTGTCAAATGCTTTTTCCTCATCAATCGACATAATCATATGATTTTGTTATTTAACTCTTAGTATGTTGGGTTCCATTGTTAAATTTTGAAATACTCAATCAGTCTTGCATATGTAGAATAAATGCCACTTATAGTGTGTAATCCTTTTTTGCATATTGCTAGTTTCAGTTTGCTAATACTTGTTGAGGGTTTTTGCATCTAAGCTGTAGTAAGGGATGGTGGTCCATAGTCTAAAAATTTTTTTGCAGTGGTTTTATCTAACTTTGTTATCAGGGTAATATTAATACTAACCTTGTAAAATGACCTGGGAAATGTTCTCTTTTCTGTTTTCTAGAATAGATCATGTAAAATTCGTGCTAATTCTTCTTTAAGTGTTTGGTAAAATTTTCCAGTAAAGCCGTTTTGGCCTTGGGGATTTCCGTTTTGGAGATCTTTCTATTAACAAATTCATCGTCTTTAATGGTTGTAAGTGTGTATGCAGGCCATCTATTTCATCTTGATTGAGCTTTGGTAGTTTGTGATTTTTGAGGAATTGGTCCATTTTTTGTAAGCTGTCAAATTTATGAGCATAAAGTTAGTCATACTATTCCTTCAGTAAACTTTTAACTGCTATGGCAGTTGTATTGCTGTCCCCGGCTTCATTCCTGGTATTTGTGCATTGTGTCTTATTTCTTTTTATTTGTGCCAGTCTTACTAGGGGCTTGTCAATTTTGTTGATTCCTTTTCAAAGAATCTGCTTTTTGGGTTTCATTGATTTTTCCCTTATTTTCTGTTTTCAATTTCATTGATTTCTGCTGTTATTTTTATAATTTCCTTTATTCTACTTGTTTTGGGTTTATTTTGCTCTTCTTTTTCTAGTTTTTTGAAGTAGGAACACAGATTATTAATTTGAGACATTTTCTTCTTTTTTGTGTTATTGTCCCATAAGTTTTTCTCTTAGAACTGTTTTTTGATATGTTGTATTTTTATTTTTATTCATTTCTATGTGTTTTTAATATTCTATTGCTTTGGGGCCCATTATTTATTTAGAAGTATGTTATTTCATGTAGAAGTGTTTGAAGATTTTAGCGCTTCTGTTATTGATTTCTAGTCTGATTGCATTGTGGTTGGAGAACGTATCAACATAAGGTTCACCAACATTATGGTTGGAAAACTCTGAATGATTTCAATTTTTTAAAAAATGGAGGTTTGTTTTATGACCCAGGATATGGTCTATCTTGATGCATAGTCCACAGTAGTAGCTTTAAAGGAACACATATTAATGTTGTAGGATGGAGTATTCTATAAATGACTTTTAGATCCTGTTGGTTGGTGGTGCTGTTCAGTTATTTTATATCTTTGCTAATTTTCTCTTTTTATTATACCAATTGCTGACAGTGGAGTGTTGAAGCCCCCACATATAATTATGGATTTTTCTATTTTTCATTTTAGCTCTATCAGTTTTTGTTTCATTACTTGGCAAATCTATTTTTTGGTGCATTTACATTTAGGAGCAGTATTTCTTCTGGGGGTTGATTCTGTTATTATATAATGTTATTCTTTGTTCCTAGTAATTTTCTTTTTCTCTGAAGTCTATTTTATCTGATATTAATATAGCCATACTTGCTTTTTAAAATAATACTAGCATGATATATCCTTTTTCAACCTTTTATGTGAAATTGATGTGTTCAAAATAAGTTTGTTTTAAACACTATAGTTAGATCTTGTTTACTCCACTCTGCCAATTTAATTAATCTACCTTTTAGTTGATGTGTTTAGGCCATTTACATTTAAAATGCTTATTATGTTAGAGCCCGTATGCCATTTAATTTTTTATTTTGTCTTTGTTTCCTGTGTTTCTTATTTCTTACTTCATTTTCTTACCATTTTATGAGTTACTTGAACATTTTTTTTAGGATTCCATCTTGTTTTATTTGCTTTTGAGTATATTGCTGTGTATATTTTTCTTAGTGGTTGCTCTAGGCATTACAGTATACATATCTAATCTGTCGCAGCCTACAGATATTAGTGTTTTACTGCTTCGAGTGTAGTATCCAAATCTTGCTTTCATTAAGATCCCTTTGCCCTCTCTACGTTTTAAAATATAATTTCCTAAAGTACTTACTCTCCATACATTGAACACAGTAGGGAGGATAGTCTATTTGCCCTTTCCTTTCTTCCTGTTTCCTTTGTGAAATTCCAAGCCTTCTTTTGTAATTCCCTTTCTTTTTAGAGATTTCTTAGCCATTCTTTAGGGGTAGGCTTGGTAGTGACAAAATTTTTAGTTTGATAATGTCTTTGTGTCCCCTTCTTTCTTGAAAGATAGTTTTGCTGGATATAGCATTCACAATCTACAGTTCTTGTATTTGAGCATTTAAGAAATGTTTTGCCACTCCTTCTGGACCTTCATGGTTTCAGATGAGAAATTCACTGCCATTTGAATTGGTGTTCTGGTATAGGTAATGTGTCATTTTTCTTGCTTTCAAGATTTTTTTGTCTTTAGTTTTTAGAAGTTTAATTGTCATGTGTCTTGGCATGGATTTCTTTGGGTTTGTTCTATCTGGAATTTGCTTTGTAACTTTATGTGTTTCTTTCAGCAAATTTCAGGAGTTTTCATTTGTTATTTTTTCACATCCTTTTTCAACCTTCAACGTCATTTTTCAGCTTTCCTTATAAGCTTCTGATGGTATGAATATTAGATCTTTCGTTATTGTCCTGCAGGTCCTGGACTCTCTCTTCATTTTTTGTTTCAGCCTGCTTTATCTTCTTTTATTTGGATTAAAAAATTCTATTTCTTTATTTCTTTTTTTTTTTTTTTTTTTTTGAGACGGAATCTTACTTTGTCACCCAGGCTGGAGTGCAGTGGCACAATCACAGCTCACTACAGCCTTGAACTCCTGGCCTCAAGCAATCCTCCTACCTGGGCCTCCCAAAGTGCTGGGATTATAGGCATGAGCCACCACACCCTACTGAGAAGTTCTATTGATCTGTCTTCAAGTTCACTGATTCTGTATGGTATTAAATGACTTTGAAAGGTGGAAAGAAGGTAGACTGGCTAAGGACTTACAGGAGTTGAATGACACTAGAGTGAGTTCCCTGTGTTTTTTTTCTGTTTCCTGTATGTCCCGGAATGGAGTGCCCTACAACTTGGAAGTACCAACAGACATGAACAACAACAAAAACAAAAGACAGAAAACTCTAACCTCTCTGGCCAAAGGATTAGGGAAAGGGAAGCCCAGCAGGGACTTAGCATTGAGACATTTTGCCCAGTGAGTGGCAGTGGACCTGGTCTGCCCACAGCAGTGGCCCCAACAGAGATAGAGTGAGAGGCTCACCAATGGGGTGACCATAGAACAGGCCACGTGAAATGTTGTCCATCCCATAGGTCTGGCAGTTGCCTACCCACTTACCTAATTATACCATGCAGCCTAAGGATGTGCCTTCCACCCCTTTGTGTGGCACTGGAAGGTATACAGTGGGGTCTCAGGCAGCCAGAAGAACAAAGCAGACACCTATAGCATCACAAGGGCTTACAAAACTAAATTTCTTTGGAACTATAGACCACAAAAGTAGACCAGAACCTGTGTGCTAATCTAAATGAGGACATGTTTTTCTAACCACTTTAGATCATTAATTTCACTTAAAGGATTTTTGCCTTTTAAAATATGTCTGGTCATGTTTAATGTGAGTCTCTACCATCAGTTGAATTATTGGTTTATTCTGCTTTCTGCTTCTGTTCTCTAGGTCTGTCATTTTTTTCTTTAAAACATGTAGCTCTAATAAATCCTAAAACTGTGGTGCACGTGTTCTATAGGAAATGAGTTCATCTTGGTTTGTTGGCTATTTCCAACTTCATTGTACTTCCTCTACTGCAAATTTATGCTATTAAGAGGATATTTGTACTTCAAAACTAAGCTTGGTTTCCCTCTTTGAATCTTTATTGGCTAAAATATTAGTTATCATTGATTACAAGTTGATGGCTAAGCAGTTTTTAATTCCATTGTGTTAAGAAACCAGACTGGAATCTTAAGCTGATAAATCAAGATGCAGATGTAATAAACACTGGACTCTAGGAATCAGCAGACCCATGTCCTAGTTCTGGCTGTGAACTCATTCAACTTCTGCATAATTTCTGAGGTGCCCTTAATGTTTGAAAAAGAAATATCAAAACAGTATTTCTCCTAAGTTGCTGAGGTTAGCTGTTTTCCCAATCTTTTGCCATGTGAAGGAGAATGTCCTAAGGAAACTCTACCCTGATGCTCTTTGCTACAGTGTGGTGCAGGTAGCAGGGGGAGAAAGAAGTTTAGGGACATGAGGATCATGTCATACTGGAGAGGGAACTGGGACTACAAAAGCCACAAAGACAGTCTGGGAGAAGTCAAGGAGAGGAAAGATAGGGATATCAATGAAATATAGTACTGCTACCCTCAAACTTTGACTAATTATTTTTTAATAAAGTGCACGTATCTTAAGTTCATGGCTTTTTGGATTTTTATATATGTATGTATTTGTGTAACTACCATCCAGACAAAAATGTATACTATAAAGCTTTGCCAACATTTTTCACTGGGAAATACTTATTTCCGTTCACTGTTTTATTGCAGCCATCAGTTATCACAAATATGTCACATAGGTTTGAGAGGGAATATTTCAACGTAATAGGCCAGTTGAGTATGTAGATACAAGGAATAAGGCAAGGAGAATGGTTGCAGTTTTGGAAAAAAGCCTTCATGTAGTTAATATAGGATAGCGATTTGGAATCCTTCAAAATCACTGGAATCCTTCTACATCCTATATAAGATGTAGAATGAAATATTGACTTTTTAAAAACAGGTTTATAAAGGTATAATTAATGTACAATAACCTGTACACATTTTAAGTGTACAGTTCAAGTTTGGGCTCATATGTACCTGTGAAACTAGTACCACAGTGAAGATAGTGAACATATGTACTCTCTCAAAGTTTGTGACCTTTTGTAATCTTCTTCCCACTTTTGCAAACCCAGGTAATAGCTCTTCTGCTTTCTCACTGTAGATTAATTTGCATATTATAAATTCTGTATTAACAGAATCATGTAGTATGTACTCTTTTGTTGTCTGCATTCTTTCACTCAGCATTATTATTTTGAGATTCATCTGCGATACTGCGTGTTTTGATAGTGTGTTCTTGCTGCATGGTATTTCATTGTGTAGATATACCACAATTTGTTTATCCATTCATCCATTGATGGGAACGTGTGTTGTTTCTTCTTTTTAGCTGTTACAAATGAATATTCATGTACAAGCCTTTGTATACACATGTATTTCATTTCATTTTGGGCAAATACCTAGGAGTGGAATGTCTGGTAGGTGTATGTTTTAACTTTTTCAGAAACTGACATGTTTTCTAAAGTGGATGTACCCTTTTACATTCCCATCAGCAGTGTAATAGAGTTCCAGTTCCTCCACATCCTTGCCAACACTTGATCTGGTAAGAATTTTTGATTTTAGTCATTTCAGTGGGTGTGTAGTGATGGCTCCTTGTTATTTATTTAATTTTTTATTTTTTCACTGTGGTTTTGATTTTAATTCTCCTAGTGACTAAGGATCTTGAGCAACTTTTCATGTGCTTGTTTTTGTATGCCTTATTTCACATGCTGCTCATATTGTCTTTGCTTAAATGTTTATTCAAATCTTTTCTGCATTTTTAAAATTAGTTGTTTGCTCATTTAGTTGTAAGCGTTATTTGCATATTGTGAATACGAGTCCTTTGTCAGAGATATGTGTTGCAAATATTATTTCCAATTTGTGGCTTGTGTTTTTATAATAATTTCATAACTGTCTTTTGAGTAGTAAAAGCCTTTTCAAAAATTTTTAATCAAATTCTTATCTTTTTCTTTTATAATTCATGATTTTTTTTTATCCTACTTAAGAAATCTTTGCCAAACCTAAGGTCACTAAAATTTTCCCTTTTGTTGATTTCTAGGAGTTTAGCATTTTAACTCTTACATTAAGTTCTGTTATTTGTTTCAGGTTGATTTTTGTAAATGTTGAGGTGTCGTGGTTCTTTTTTTTTTTTTTTTCTTTTCTATATGGCTATCCATTTGGACCAGCATGGTTTCTTGAAAAAATGATTTTTCCCCTATTGAATTGCCTTGCTACCTTCGTTGAAATTAGTTGACCATATAGTTAGGGGTCTATTTCTGGAGTCTATTCTGTTGCACACAGCTGTTGTCTTTATGTCAATGTTACCCTTTCTTGATTACCATGGCTTTACGTCTTAAAATCAGGTAATGTTAAGTTCTCTAATCTTTTTCAAAATTGTTTTCACTATTTTGGAATCATCTTATAAATTTCTACAAAAAAAAAATCCTGTCGAGATTTTGATTAGAATTGCATTAATATGTAAATCGATTTGGGAAAAATTGAGTCCTTTTTCTAGAAGACAAAAAAATTAAATTAAAAAATTAAAGAAAAATATTGAGCCTTTTGATTCATGAACATGGTATCTCTCCATTTATTTAGATGTTCTTAAATTTTCCCAGCTGCATTTTGTCGTATGTACCCCTTAGTATTTTGATGCTATTGTAAATGGTTTTTATTATTAATTTTCTTTTCCAGCTGTTTTTTGTTAGTATTAGAAATATGATTGATTTTTATATGTTGCCCTTGTATCCTGCCACTTTGCTAATGTTGCTTATTATGTTTTTTAATATCCACCTATTTTCTGAGTTTCCCAAATTTCCCTCTGTTATTTCTAATTTAATTCCTTTTAAGTCCTTTTAAATTTATGAGAATTGTTTTATGGCCTCACATGTGCCCTATCCTGGAGAATGTTGCATGTGCACTTGAGAAGAATGTGTATTCTGTTTTGGGCTTGAGTGTTCTATAGATATGTTAGGTCTAGTTGGTTTCTAGTGTTGTTCAAGTTTCCTTGTTTTCTTATTGATCTTCTGTCTAGTTCTACCCATTTTCAAAAGTGGAATACTAAGTTCTCCAAGTATTTTTGTTGCATTTCTTATTTCTCCCTTCATTCTGTCAGTTTTTGCTTCATATGTTTTGGATCACTCTTGTTAGATTCACCTGTGTTTACAGTTGTTGGTTCTTCTTGATGGATTGATCTCTTTATCATTATAAAATATCTTTTTTCCTCTAGTAGCAATTTTTGTCTCAAATTCTAAATTTTTAAAATTTGTTTTTTATGGTTGCTATGAGGATTGCCATTAACATTTTAATTTATAACAGTCTAGTTTGAACTAATAGCACCTATTCTTCCAATATTCTTAATACCCCCTTTTCTCTCCTCATCTTCTGGGTCTCCTGTTGTGCGTGTGTTGGTACTCTTGATGGTGTTCCATAATCATTGAGGCTCTGTTCATTTTTCTTCATTTTTATTTCTTTCTCTTTCTCAGACTGGATAATCTCAATCAATCTATTTCAAGTTTGATGATTCTTTCTTCCACCTGCTAAAATATTCTGTTGAGCCCCTCTGATGAATTTTTTAGTTTAGTTACTATGCTTTTTATGTCCAGAATTTCTGTTTGTTTCCTTTTTCTAATTTATTTCTCATTATTGAAGTTTTCTATTTGATGAGAAATCATTCTTATACTTTCCTTCAAAACTTGGGACATGATTTCTTTATTTCTTTGAACTTATTTAAAATAGCTTAAAGTCTTTATGCAGTAAGTTCTATCCTCAAGGACAGTTTCTATTAATTGCATTTTTTCCTGTGCATGAGCCATACTTTTTTGTTTCTTTTTGTTTCTTATTCTGTTTCATTGAAAACTAGGGATTTTCGTTTCAGTTATTATACTTTTCTATTTGGTTCTTTTAATAACTTTTGCTTCTTTATTAATATTCTCCATTTGGCGAGACTTTTAGTTCTTTAGACATGAATTCCTTTAGTTCTTTGAATATATTTAACATAGCTGATTTAAATTGTTCTTTCAGTAATTCCAACTAAATCTAGGCTTTCTCGGGGGCAGTTGCTATTGAATACATCTTTCCTTTTGTACTATTTTGTTTCTTTGTACGTCTCTCAATTTTTTTGTTGAACACTGGACAATTAATATATAATGTGTCAACTCTGGAAATCAGCATCCCCCTCCCCCTGTTTGTTGTTACTGTTTATTGTTGTTTGTTTAGTGACTTTTTTGAACTAGCTCTTTGAAATCTGTATTATTTATAGTGCATGGCCACTGAAGCCTTTATGTGGTTAGTTTCATGGTCATCTAATGATTAAACAGAGATTTCTGTAAAAACCTGGAACCAGTAATTCTCCCCGTCTTTGCTGAAAGGTGTGTGTGTGTGTGCGCACGCACACACACACACACCATCAACATGCAGGCAGGTGGCTGTTCTTTAGCCTTCATCTCCTGTTTGCCCAGGGCCTCAAGGTCAGCCAGGTGTGAGAGTTTAGGGATTTCTCAGTTCTTTAGTGAACATACGCACAACCCCTCGCATGCCCATAACTTTCTAGATTGCCAGGAAGATGTCAGAGCTTTTTAAAGTTCCTATGTACAAATCATTCTCAACTTTTCCTTTCAAATTTTTGGGTTGGTTTGTTGTTTGGTTCAACTGTTACCCACCACCTCAGGTTGCAGCCAAGTTTTTAAAAGTCCCCTCAAAATGTTTCTGACAAACATTCCCAGGCTCAAAGCTTTTCATAGTGGGAGAGCTCTGCATCATGTCAAATAATAACAGCCTTCCAGGTGGGGTTTCACAGGGAATCATCAGACAGGTCAAATAAAGACAATTTTCTGGAAGGGGCTTTGAAGGATCTCCAGCATTGTCTGTCTCCTCTCTACCTTGACTGTGAGGCTGCTGGTTTTCACCTCTTGAATGTGGCTGTTGGTTATAGTGTTGCCACAGAGCTGGGGAGGAGAGAACGGGGATAGGGTAAGTTAAATGCCCACAAAGCTCACTATTCTTGTCAAGATTCAGCTTTTTAAAAATACATTAACATTCCATGGATTGCTGCAAGCCTTTGGTTAATTTCCAGAGTTCTTAGAAAGTTTATTTGGATGCTGCCAATTTTTTTGTTCCTGTTATGGGGAGAGGATTTTCAAAAGTTCTTAACTTTGCCATTTTCTCTGACAGTACTCTCTGTTGTTTTTATTTCCTTTCCCTGTACTATTTTGTTTTTCTTTCAAGCCATTGCCAGTTCTTAATATCAGAATCAGTCTTTAATGATCAAATTAACATGGATAATGGCATGTAGATCTTGAAATTAAATTTCATAATCTTAACAAATATTATAAATACTAACCTATTTAAGAATCACTCTTATAAAAATATTTTTAAGGTAAACTATTGAGCAGATAGAAATAATTGCCAGGATTTATCATTAGCTATTTGGGTGGTAATTAGTTTTTTTAATGCAAATTCTTATTGAGATAATTTTAGGATCACATACAGTTGTAAGAAATTATACAGAGATCCTGTATATCCTGTACCTAGTGTCTCCCAATAGCAACCTCACGATAATGAATACTACAGAATCACAACTAGGATACTGATATTTTGATAGGTGTGTGTGAATTCTTTTTCACCATTCTTATATTGTGATTTTATTTGCATTTCCCTGATGGTTAATGATGTTAAACATCTTTTCATATGCTCATTTGTCATCTCTATGCCTTTTTTGGTGAAATGTCTGTTTTTCTTTTGCCTGTTCTCTAACTGGATTATTCTTTTCTGTTTGAGTTCTCCATATAGTCTAGATCTTAGTCCTTTGTTGAATATGTGATTGTAGATATTTTATACCTTTTCGAAATTTGTCTTGTCATCTCCTTAACAGGATCATTTGAAGAGCAAAACGTTTTAATTTTGATGAAATACAGTTTATCAGTTTTATCTTTTCTGGATTGTGCTTCTGGTGTCAGTTCTGTAATGGTTTCATAGTTTTACATTTTACATTTAGAGTGGTAATCTATTTTGAGTTAATTTTTGTATAAATTATGAGAATTAAGTCACAGTTCTTTTTGTTGTTTTGTCTGTGGATGTCCAGTTGCTTCTGTTTCATTTGTTGGAAAGGCTAGTCTTCTTTACTGAATTGCTTTTCAAGTTTTGTCAAAATCAGTGGGACGTATTTGGGTCTATTTCTAGGTTCTCTGTTCTCTCCAACTGATTTATGTGATCCTTCTGCCAATGTCACACTATCTTGATTACTCTAACTATGCAGTAAGTCATAATATCTGATAGAGTGATTCCTCCCACTTTATTCTTATTTTTGAAGATTATTGTAGCGATTCTAGGGGTTGTGCCTTTCTGTCTAATGTTTTGAGTACACTTATCTATGCCAACAAAAAACCATCCTGGGATTTTGATAAGAGTTACGTTAAACAACAGATCAATTTGGGAAGAATTGGCATCTTTACATTTTATGTCTTTTAATCCATGAACATGGTGTGTCTTCCCATTTATTTAGGGCTTCTTTGAGTTCTTTCATCAGCATTGTGTATACTTCAGTACATATATCCTGTACATGCTTTCTTAGATGTATACGTATTTCATTTTATTTGGAATAGTTGTAAATGGTATTGTTTTTGTTGTTGGTTTCTACATATTCATTGTTAATACATAGAAATGCAATTGATTTTTGGATTTTGGTCTTGTATTCTGCACCTTTGCTCAATCTACTTATTAGTTCTAAGAAGGGTTTCTTTTCCTTTTGAGTCCTTGCAATTTTCACACGTACAAGTGTGTAGTCTGAAAACAGAGACAGTTTTATTTCTTTTCTAATGTGTATGTCTTTTTTTCCTTGCCTTGCTATAGTGGTTAGAACTTCTAGTACCATATTAAATAAGAGTGTTGAGAGCCACATCCTTGACATGTTCCCAGTCTCAAGGCCTGTACATTCAGTCTTTCACTAGTGAGACATTACCTGGAGGTTGAGGTTGGGATAGTTTTACTTTTCTCCTATCTTGTTGAGAATTGTTATCATGAGTAGGTGTTGGGTTTTGTTAAATACTTTTTCTGTGTCAGTTGATGTGATCGTGTATTTTTCCTCTTTAGCCTGTTGATAGGGATGAATTACAATGATCCAGTTTTTGAATTTGAAACCAGTCTTGCGTATATTGAATAAAAATCACTTGGTCATGATGTGTAATTTTCTTCATTGCTAGATTCGATTTGTTAATATTTTGTTGTGAATTTTTTTGTCTAAGTTAATGAGATATTCTGTAGTTTTTTAAGTAACATAAATAATGTGAAATTCACCATTTATAACTATTTGTAAGTGTACAATTCAGTAGTATTAATTACATTCACAGTGTTGTACAATCATCACCATTATCTATTTCCAAAACCTTTTTGTCATCCCAGAGACTCGGTAACCATTAAGCCACAGCTTCCCACTGTCCCCTAACCCAGCCCCTGGTAACTTCTAATCTATTTTCTTTCTGAATTTGCTTATTCTAGATATATTGTATGAGTAGAATTACAATATTTGTCCTTTTGTCTAGCTTATTTCACTTAGCATAATATATTCAAGGTCCATCCATATTGTAGCATTTATCAGAATTTCTTTTTTATGCAGAATAATATCCTACAATGTATATGCGATGTTTTGTTGATTCATTCATCTGTAGTAGACACTTGGATTGTTTTTGTTTTGTTTGGAGACTTTGGGCACTACACTCACGTGTTGCTTAGCGATGGAGATATGTTCTAAGAAACACTTCGTTAGGCCATTTCCTCCCTGAGTGAACATTGTAGAATGTGTTCAGACAAACGTAGATGGTATAGCCTATTGCTTCTAGACTACAAACCTATACAGCATGTTGCTGTACTGAATACCGTAGGCAATTATAACACAATGGTGAATATTTATGCATCTAAATACAGAAAAGGTATAGTAAAAATTTGGTATTATAATGTTATGGAACCTCCATCGCATACGTGGGCCATCATAGACCAAATCATTATCATGTGGCACATGACTATATTTAAATTTTTTATTTTAGCCAGCAGTCAGCCTGTTGGGGTTTATCACACAGGTTCTGACCTACTGTTGTGGGCTGTGGTTCCAGTAACAGCTTAATTTTCAGAGCCTTTGCAGTCTTGTTTTGGTCTGCTTGTTTTATATGGTGCTGCTGGTGCCCCTGCTAGTCCTAGCCCTTGTGCAGGATCAGGGGAGGGGGTCATAGCAGGGTTAGCTTCAGTGTTTTAGTGATTTTTCTGATGCTTAAGTTATTAAGAATAGTTGGTGGTTCTCAGGCATTTGTTTTACATTTTATAATTTAAGCTTACATATCTTTTAATATGAATTAAATACATTAGGATAAAATGAAGGTTCATTATATTACTTTGTCATTAGCTATAAAATTAATTTTGAGAAACCTTTCTGGCTCTCATTTTTAGATGTGTGGTTTCTATCCTGCACATCTGAATTATGTAGAATTATATTTTGAGTTTTAGTAAACAACATAGTCATAGTCTTTAGGAAGTTGATAATATCGAGTGGTCATGATAAAATTAGAATTTGACTTATATCAATTTCTTTATATTTTTCATGTAGAAAGATGACATATGTTACATATTTCAGATAATAAAATTAGGAAAGAAACAAAGGTTTTATCATAAAGTATCTCTCCAGCTAGAAGGGATCCATATAGACATAGTCCAGAATGGTTAAAATTTTGGTTATTGAGCCCTTTGTTGAAACAAAATCTTGAGCAAGTGTAACTGTAAAAGAAATATTAATATCATTAACAATGATTAATTCTAAAATACCGATGTCATTATTTTAACCAATATTTCTTATCTTCCATTTCTCGGACTTTGTGTTCGGCACAGATGATTGGCAAGCAAACCAGAAACTATTACAGATGGTGATAAGAGTTAAAACAGGGCATGTGATAGAGGATAACAAGGCTGCTTGTAGAGTCAGGAAGGACTTCACTGTGAGCAGTAGGAAGTCTGAGACTTGAAGGAGAGGAAGACACCAGCCACAGAAGAGCATTCCAGGCATAGTGGCTCTTTGATACAGGATTTGGGGGCCCTCCTGAGACCTGCCTGTGTGGCCCTTTCTTCTCTTACCGGTTTTCGTAGAGAAAGGTTTAAAAGTCACTGATTTGACTAGTGCAGCCTCCTCCCCTTGTGGGTGAGGCAACTGTGAAGGCTAGAAGGTAAAGATAACCAAATATAATAGAAATAAAAATAACAACTAATAATTATTGACCACCATGTTATTAAACTTCAGACTAACCCTATGACACAGACATATTGATTCCATTTTTAAGATAAAGCTGTAGTCACAGTGAGGTTATATGCACCAAGAAAGTGACAACCTAGGTTCCCAATGCCTGATAACACCCCCCCATATAGCATGTTTCTACTAATAATTTATAGCATGTGTTGTTTTCATGAATTATTTTAAAAGATGTATTAAAATAGGCAGATTATGCCTAATCATCAGTTGCAATATTTAGGAAAAAATCTCCAACTACAAGAAAAAACAAAAACTAATTACAGTAGAGAAGATATGCCTTTGAAGTGAAGATATTTGTATCTTAAAAATGTCATTATTAAGTGAAATAGGGAAGCAAACAAACTCAATTTCTGAAGTTCTGTTTTGAAAGTGAATATTTCTATTTTGAAACAGCTGACACATTGCAATTTTTATACTAATTATAAATTGCTTTGTTACTCTCAGACATCATAGTGATGTGGGTCAATATGAGAAGTTTAAAGTAGATCTTACTGAGCCCAACTTCACAAAGTAAATACCAATAGAATCATAAAAGTCAGAATTATATGACTCCCTTTTGTTCATTATCTTCCTTTCCTCCCTTATTGTCAGAAGTGTATGCCTAATTTTTAAAACTAGGTTCCTTGAAGATGCTGTTAGTCATGAAGATTATGTGAAATTTATTTTGAAAGTAAATAATGATGGGTTTAGAAGCATTGATTCTGGAGTCTCATTGCTGAGATTCATAGTCCATCTTTAACTACTTTCTTGATGAGCATAAATTCACTGTGACTGTTTATCTTAAGATGGGATAATAATGTCTGTGTCATAGCATTAGTTTGAAGTTTAATGACAGTGATCAATGATTAGTTATTTTTATTTCTGTTATATTTGGTTGATGCTTGAACTAGAGAACATCAGGAAAGTTTGGGATTCATTAAGAGTATACAATTAGGCAAAATACCTTTGGGAGAGGAAGCAGCTATCCGTTGTGGTTTTGAATCTAGGGATGTGGCGATGTGGGAACTTGACTTGCTTTGGTTACTTTTTAAATTTTATAGCTTAGTAACTTAACACATGAAGTCATTTAGTGCATATCCGGTGTTCTGTTTTTCTAGGCATACAATTTAAAGTTATTATAATTGGTTATTTAAAGCAAAATGTCCTAATTTGTTTTATGCCAGAGTTAAATCCTATTTATTTCTACGTCTTTTAAGGAAAGCTGATGATGTGTAACACAATATTTTTCTTTTATGGCTTTATAAAAGCAGCTGCTGCTATTAATTTTTTCCAGCTAATATAATTCATGTTTTTTAAAAAGCTCCTAATTAAAAATGCAATACACCCAAATTATATTACTGGCTTTATTTAGTTAAGTTCTCATCAGTTAGATAAAGGTTTGATCTAGCTTGATGGTGGAAACTCACGCAATGGTTTGTTATATTGGAACTCTAATAGCAGCCATCAAATATAGCAAATTTCCAGTTCTTTCTTGTTGGTTTCCTCTGCTAACTAGATTGAAAGCTTCTAATTAAGAGGCTCTTAGTTTTCATGTCTTACATTGTGAGCATCTGCCTATTCAGTTAATTCTTGTTCGTTTATTGTTTGCCTTCAGTAGGGTATAACAAAAAGATTTTCTGAATCTTCTGAAATTTTAGTTTGTGCTAAAAGGTTGGGAGAGAAAATGAAGAATGAGATGGATGAGCTGAGCAGAACCTTTTATATTCATAGTCCTTTCTTCTGGAGGATTTATCACTTTATTTGGAGACATTCTTGTACACTGCAAATAAACTGTGTCAGTAATTCTGTTAGAGCCATTAACTCTGATCTCAGTTTTAAAATTCCACTACAAGTTAGAACTAGAGATAACATAACCAGTAAAAGGTCATTTGCATCAAAGAATACAAATGGCAGTGCTTATTATACCTGAGCAGAAATGTGGGACTTCATTCATGCTTTCAGTATTTATTGAATGTTCTGTATGTGCAAAGACCTGGTAGGAGATGGGCAGAAGTGGAGTGAGCTGGCACTGTGGTTGAAGAGGAACACGGGACATAGAGGGCAGGGGTTTCCCAAAATAAAATCAGATGTGATTACTAAACTAAAGGAAAAGGGATGCTTGGCAGGCAGGAAGACACCATCCAACTAAACAATGTAGTTGAATTAACTAGTAGCCGACTCTGCTGCTTGACTTTCAGCTTTAGTCATATTAACACAGCCAAGTACATGTGTTGGGACAATCAGCATCTTCCCTGAATCTCAAAAGACCAACAAATAGGAGTCAGTGAATTCCATATTAAGCCAAATGAAATATCATTGTTTCATGGTTTTTTAAAAAAAACTTTATATTTTAGAATTATACAAAAATTGAAAGATAGTACAGAATTCTTATATGTCCTACCCCCCTAGTTTGCCCTATTATTAATATCTTACATTAGTATGGTACTTTTCAAAAAAATAATTAATGAATCAGTATTGATACATTATTATTAACTAAAGTCCATATTTTACTTAGATTTTCTTAGTTTTTACCCAATTTCCTTTTTTTATTCTAGAATCCCATCTAAGATACCATATTACATTTAGTAGTCATGTCTCCTTAGGCTCCTCTTATCTGTGATGGTTTCTCAGAGTTTGTTTTTGATGACCTTGACAGTTTTGAGGAATATTTAGTCAGGTATTTTGCATAATGTCTGCATCCCTCAACTGGAATTTGTCTGATGTTCTTTTCATGATTAGACTGGAGTTATGGGGTTTGGGGGTTCAACCACAGAGGTAAAATGCCATTTTTATTATTAAGTACATTATATCAGGAGTACATACTGTCAGTATAACTTTTCATAGCTAATATTGATCTTGATCATCTGCCAGAGGTAACTTTTGTCTGGTTTCTCCACTGTTAAGTAACTCTTTTTTTCTTCCTTTCTATACTGTATTCTTGGAAGGAAGTCACATTATGTATAAGGAATGGGGAGTTATGTTCCACCTTAGAGATAGCAGAGTTTCTACATAAATTATTTGAAATCCATCTACATGAGAGATTTGTCTCTTCTTCCCCATTTATTTGTTTAGTAATTTATAACAATGTGGGCTCGTGGATATTTATTTTATACTTTGGATTATAATTCAATACTACTTTATTTTGTTGCTGAAATTGTTCTAGTTTTGGTCATTCGGGAGCTCTTTCTGTTGATTCTTCCTTCCTTTCCATATCCTGCTCGATGTAGGTTGCGGGGGTTGGTTTGTTATTAGTACTTTCTTACTGTCCAGCACTATAAGATGCTCCAGATTCATCTTGTATATTTCGTGCCCCTGTGCAAGAATCAGCCATTGTTCCTGGAAGCCCTGAATCCTTTTATTGAAAAATAGTATTAGAACTAAAGATCTGGGTGCTAGGTGTGTTCGTTGTTACTGGTATGTCATTGCTTCTAGGCCCTCTCAGGTGACATCTATGTGTATACTAACCCATGTATATACACATCTGTAAATATTCCCATATGTATGTAATAATCTATGTTTTACTAAACATGAGTTCATACTGATATCACCAACTCTAATCCATTACCACATGGATCATTCTTGCCTCCTACCATTGTTTCTATGTAAACTCCTATTCTAACACTGAGAAACCTGACTTCTACTGTCTATGTATCTAATTGTTCAGTTCCAGTGTGTGTGTATAGTGGCATCAGAATTGTTAACCCACATCTCCATGGAAACTAGAGTATATAGTGTGTATACAGTTTCTTTTACCTTTAGTCTTACATATTACATTCATTTCTAGAGTTACTTAGGTCAGCACTCTCCCCTCCCACTTCAGTAAGGTTGTTTCATACATTTGTAATACAGTTAAATTGTTTTGTCACATTCTGCATTCCATCCTGGGATCCCCCATCTCCTAAACATTTTTTTTTAATATGTGTTACACTTATAGTCACTCTTGGTGTTTGTTGTAAAGTTCTGTTTTGACAAATACATCATGTCAGGTATCCACCATTACAGCTTCTTACAGAATGGTTTCACCACCATAAAATATTTCCTGTGCTTCAGTTATTCATCCTTTCCCTTCTTCCCCAAGACCCTAGTCACCACTGATCTTTTTACTGTCTCCCTAATTTTGCCTTTTCCAGAATATCATGTACTTGCAATCATATAGTATGTATCCTTTTCTTCTACTAATATTCCATTGAATGGATGTACCACAGTGTGCCTATTCATTCACCCATTGAAGGACATCTTGATTATGTCCAGATTTTGGTGATTATGAATAAAGCTGCTATAAGGAGTTGCGTGCAGATTTTCGTGAGGACGTAAGGTTGCAAATCAGTTCACTAAACACTAGGAGCATGATTGCCAGATTATATGGTACAATTATGTTAGCTTTTAAATATCATGTCTTTGCATTGTTCTGTTTCTTGGATCAGAGTAATCTTGCTCTTTTCCCTGCCCACTTCCTACCCATTCCTTTTTGACTATTGATCTCAGGTCATATCATCACTTCAAAAGGGCAGATGATACAGAATTTCAGCTGCTCATTTTTTGGGGGGAAATATAATACTCTAGTGATTTTTTTCTGTGTGCTTATGATATTTTCAATTAATCTATCAGGAAAATAATTAGCTGCATCTAGTTGCATTTGACTCTTTTGTGCATTCTCATAGTATAGCAGGAATAGATATTTTGAAGGTGATTTACATAGCCTCTGGGTTGTTGAAACTACTTTGTTATTGTATTAAATTGGTTCATTTTAAAGCATTTCATAGTTGCTAAAATCCTGAAGTCTTAGTCATCGTTTCCTTTTTAACTATCACCATCAAGCAATGTATTTTTAAACTGAAAATTGTATTAGTTAACTTTAAGGTAAAAGATTTTGTGAAAGTCAAATTTATGTTCCTGTAAGTGATAGTATATTTTGTTTTCTTCACAGCATTCATTCAGTCGGAGAGCATAATAGAAGTATTGCGTTTTGATGATGGAGGGCTACTACAGGTAACTTTTTTAAGTTGAAGAATTATTTCAGTGTTAAGCATTGAATAATATGTGACTATTATTTTTCTTTTAAAAATGTAACTGGTTTCTCTGAAATATATTTTGTGAGCTGTATTTGTAGATGGGTCAGTAGAGTCATTAGTAATATAAAAACCTTAGCTATGTGAGTTATCTTTTAGATTAAATATTTCTTTAAAATGCATAGTCATCATGGTATTAAAGCTTGTAAGTAAGAAAATCATGACTGTGTAGCAAGTGTGTGTACCTGTGGCCCTGAGGGTATGGGGGCTGATCAGGAGGAGCATGGAGTCTGTTGTAAGCTGTCTGAGTGTGAATTTAGATGTAGGACCTCAACATATTTATCTGGAAGAGAACTTCTCCAGACAGTGTAAGTACTATAGATTTCATCTGTCTCATACTTCCACTTACCATCCTAAGCCACATCTCTAAATATGTATTATACATGACATTAGAAAGTATAATCTGATAAATATCTTGTTCTTCCTTTCAGATCAAGTTCAGATATCACTGTGAAACCTATTTCAGTCTTTCCAGCTAAAATAAGTTCTAGAATTTCAGAGCAGTATAGTAACAGCCATCTTCACTAACACACTGATTTCTATGGCTAGGTGTTTTCTCCTTTCTTCCAAGCTTTTATCATATTCTGTGTCTGTTATTACTTAACACGTTTGTAATGATAACATTTATTTTTCAAGTACCATCCTGTTTGGTAGCATGACTGATAATTTTTTATTCATTTTATATTCAAAGGAAACCAAGGTTTTGGTTAAGAAAGTTGCCTGAGATCCCGTGACTTTGAGGTAATGGAACTGGCACTAGAATCCAGTCCACTCCAAGTATAAAATTGCTACTCTCTTTATTACATGTAATAGTAAAGGCAGGAAAGTAAAAATTAAAATTAGATCAAGACAATAGAGAAAATAATTCTACTAGGGACATGGAATAAGATTTTTATTTACATTAGTGTAAATTTAGATTTAAATTTTATGCACTAAGCCAAACAAAAAGAACACGAAAAAAGTAATGAATTTTAAGAATTTTTTTTCTCTGACAGTGAAGCTAATAAGTCTTTTGGAAGACAAACTTTTCTTTTAAATTTTTAAATAAATTTATCATTCTTACCTTTACATAAGAGATATTGAGAAACATAGTAAGCAATGATTGCATAGTACTTGTGGAAAGTCTTTGTATAGCTTTTTATATTTTAAAACTGAATAAAAACTAAATATAATGAGCTCTAATTTTGTAAAGCCTTTCTACTAGAAAAAGATCTTAGTCTCTTTTTTCTAGTTCTTTAATCTGTTTCAGCATGAGACTTGGAGAACCTATGGGAATGAATGTTTAAATATCTTCCTTTAGGTAGTTGTTCACAGGATCTGGATGACAGGCACATCAGGACTGAATTTCTGGAAAATTCCTTAAGTGTGGTTGTTCGTTATTGATTGAGGAAGGATCTGTGTCCATTAGGAACTAGACACCTAGGTTGCAAGTTGATAATCTGTCTTGAAAATTCTGGAGCATCTATTTTGGCTGAGGGAGGCTGCCAGTCCATATCTAGATGGGCTTGGCTATGGAAGACCTTATAGACTGGAATGTGATTTGCTCATACTCTTTGGATCTGTTCAAATGCTTGGACAGAAGCTTGATTGAGACCTCAGAATTCTATGGCAAAGGTAATTTGGTCTGGAAAAATGTTGAGGGCAGGTAATATGAGTTGGTTACCTCAGCCACAACAAAACCTCTTAAGACTCCTGCAGAATGTCCAATGTTGAGATGCTATATGTAGTATATTGTATATATTTATATATCCCCAAAGTAGCTGAATATAAGACCCTTTTGAATAGATGTATATAAATTGTTCATTTTAATGTTGAAGAATGTTTCCCAGAAACAGCAATTTTGATTTTGACAAAATGTTACTTTTTCTGACTGTAATTTACCAGTAGGTTTGAATATTTCTCAAATAACTCCTGGTTTCTTATGGTATGATTAGAACAGAAAAATGTACATGTAGCATTTCTGTGGCAGAATATATATCATTTCTCTAAATTAAATTTACACTAAAGCAGAGAGAGTGTCAAAGTAACAACCTTGTTTTACATTATTTAAAATGTGAGTTTTGCCCAAGAACATTTCTCTCAAGAGATCTGCAATTCATGTTATATCCATGTGGCTTGACTCAGTAATTTTTTTAATTCTCAAAATCAATTGATAAGTTAGTAAAAATTGCCAAACATAAAAAAGTTGCTAGAAAGATTAGACTTGTTTTTTAAAGATAAGTAAAATGAGATTTATAGAGATTAAATAATTTGTTCAGTATTCAATTGCTAGAGCAGGAATCCAACATCCAGTAAATACCCATCATATCTAGTTCCAGAACTCTTTCCGCAGCATGATGTGTTATGCAGTTCTCTCAGATGCAGTCCATAGGTTACCAGTTGTCATGTTATGTTATGATACGAAATCATGATCCCCTTAGCCCATGTTTCCTGTAGTTAGGTGCTTTGGCCGTTGTCATTCCTGTTTGCCAAGGCTACTAAAATTTAGTATATAGAATGTATAAAGATCAAAGGATTCCTAAGATGGATACAGACACTAAAGAATCTGCATCTCAACAGAAGGAATCTGCATTAGGACTTGCCACTGTAGGATGTCCTGGTCAAGTATCTCAAACCAGCATTCCCATTCTAACTGATCAGAATGGTTGGCTCTTCCTAACCTGCTCCTTTGAAAGATTGTAAAATGGAATAACAAAAGGATACTCTTTCATTTACAAGCATTAATCTGTTTACAAGCATTAAATCTGCTTCCTGATCTAACTTTCTTGTAAACAAATGAAGATAAATGCCAGGAAAAAGCCTAGCTCTGTATTTTTTCACTCTCTTACCAGAATAATAAACAATTTTAAAATGTTGGAGGAATGTTCACAGATTGAGAGCACATGCAGAATTTAAGACAAAATGGAATTCTAACCACTTAATTAGGTACCCTATAATGAGTCTTCTTTTAGTATAAAGGAGGTCTAAAATTTTGATTAATTTATTTCTTTAAAGTGTTTATTATTAGATATAATTGATACATAGATGTGTAAAATGTGGGGTTTTTTTTTTTCAAACACTTATGTAACCACCACCCAGGTTAAGAACTAAAAACTAAAGACCAGCCTGCACCCTCAGAAGTTCTCCCTCAAGCTGTCTCCCAGTTATTATCCCCAAAAGTTAGCCATTTTCTGAATTTTGTGATAATTTCCTTTCCCTACAGCTTTTCTATCTGAGCACATGTCTCTAAGTACGATAGTTTCACCTGTTTTTTGAAGTTCATACAGTTTGTATTCCTTTTTTTTTAATCTGGCTTTTTCTCAGCATTATGCTTCTAAGATTCTCTGTGTTAAGTGTTATTGTGGTTATTTATTTTCATTACTGAATAGTGTTACATTGTATGGATATAGCCCAGTTTATCATTTCTGCTGTTTATGGACATTTTGGTTGCTTCCAGTTTTTGATTATTAGGAATAGTGCTGTCTCTTGGTGAACATATGTATGTGTTTCTGGTAGAGTACAATTGCTGGGTCATAGGGTATATGTATCTTGTTTTAACAGATAATGCCATATAATTTTCCAAAGTGGTTGTTCCAATTTACAATCCCATCATCAGGAATTCTTCTGCAATGCTTTAAAATGTTTCCCTTCCTCCCACCCTTCCATTTTATTATTTTATTTACATTTCCCTGATTCCTCATAAAGCAGAGCAACTTTTCCTGTTTATTTGATATCATCTTGTGTGACATCTCTTAAGTCTTTTGTCCACTTTACTGTAGGGGTGCATGTCTTTTTTCCTGTTGTTTTGTAGGGGTTCTTTAAATATTCTGGGTACAAGCTCTTTATTGGAACCCTGACCTCACACCAATAACAAAAATCAATTCCACTACATAAGCTCTTTATTGGTTATATATATTGGAAATACCTTCTCTCACTTGGTGGATTGCCCTTTCAATTGATGTAATGGTGACTTCTGATAAACGTAAGTTCTTAATTTTAATGAAGTTCAGTATGTCAGTATTTTCTATTATGATTGATAACTTTTTGTGTCTTGTATCCCAAGGTTGTGAAAATATTATTATTTTCTGTAATCTAAAATTTTATTGTTTTGCCTTTCACAATTATAGCTACAGTTCCAACTGGAATTAATTTTTGTTATTGACATGCGGTCAGGATTTTATTTCTCCTTTATATTCAGTAGTCCCAGGTTCCTTTATTGAATATTCTCTAATATTCTGTTTCCCTAGTATTCTTCAGTGACACTTTATTCGTAAACCAAGTATCCATGTATTTGTGAGTCTCTTTCTGGGTACTGTATTGTATTTCTTTTGTTTACTTGTCCTAATCTCAGTATTAGACAGTTTTAATTACTATAGATTTTAAAGTTTTGATATTTGGTAGAGCAAGTCCTCTCACTTTGTTGTTCTTCTTCAGTAGTGTCTTGTTTATTCTTAACCCTTTGCCTTCCATATGTACTTTTAAAATTAGCTTTACACATTTGTACACTATTGGGGGTTTTATTAGGATTACACTGCATCTGAAGATCAGTTTGGAGAGAATTAAAAATCTTTTCAAAATTTTCAATATTGAGTCTGCCAATCTGAGAACACGATATATTCTTTCACTTATTTAGGTCTTCAGTTTATCTCATAATATTTCATAGTTTTCTGCATAAAGCTCTTGAACATCTTTTAATAGATTTATTCCTGGGTCTTTGGTATTTTTTTATGGTGTTACAAATGACATCTTTTAAAAATACTCGCTTTTTGTGGTTATTAGGTTGAACCATATTGCTGGTGCCTGGCCCTTATTGATCTATAAAAGTGACAATTTCATATGGTTCAACATAAAATGTACAGATATGATTGCTTTTAATATATCAACTGTGTATCCTGAAAACTTGCTACATTTTTTATTGATTCGAAGAACATTTCTAGGTGCTTTGAGAACTGCCTCCATAAACTATCATAATCTGAAGTTCATTATATTTTATTTCACAAGTTGACACCCAAAAGCAACCATCACACTTCCTTTTCTTTTTCTTGCCTACTTTACCAGCTTCAACCAGTATGATGTTAAATATAAGTGGTATTTAGTGGGCATCTTTGACCCATTTCTCATCCAGAGATAAAGCTTTCAACATTTCACTGTTAAATATGCTGTTTACTGTAGTTTTTCTTTACTGCCCCCCAAAAGATACCCTTTATTGTATATGTCAATTTGAGTTCTCAGCAAGATTCTGAGACAGAGTTAGGAGTGCAAGAGATGTATTGGATGGCTACTGCCTGTGAAAAGTAAAGGGAATGAAGCAGGATTGGGCAAGGAGAGCCTCAGACTATGATGTAGAATCTTGGCCAACCCAGTGAAGAGCTCTGGAACAAAGATTGCCTATTGGGAGTATCCCACATTGAGTGGAGGTGACCAGGCCCTAGTGCTCTTGCTGGGCATATTCATTGGCTGGGAGTAGCCCAGATAGAACTTGGCCCTATGTCAAATGCTGCAGTTGACCCCAAAGTTACTACAGGTGGAGGGTGATAGCCAATAGCATTTTCACAGCTGAATGGCAAGTTCTTCCTTATAGGGAGATCTGAGCAGAGCACAATGAAACTACTGAAAATCAAAGCCAAAGAAATACATTCTAAAAGTAACCAGAGAGAAGACCTTTAAAGACGATAGAATAAGCCTGACAGCTGACTTATAAACTGAAATAATGGGACCAAAAATAATGATATAATAATAAAATTTACTGGAAAAAATTTACCAAACTGGAACTTTTCTACCCAATGAAAATATCCGTCACTCATAATGGTGAAACAAAGACATTCTCAAACAGATAAGAATGGGGAGAATTTGTCACCAGAAAAGTTGCACTAAATGAAGTAATAGAGGGTATTCTTCAGGCCAAGGGCTATTTTATTAATACTATTGTAAGAAGCTTGGCAGGGTCTCTTGGGCTTCTCTGTTTTGGGACATTTCTTTTGGAAACACAGTTACCATGATGTGAGAAACTTAAGCCACATGGAGGGGCTACGTATAGGCTTTTGGTCAGCAGGCCCAGCTGAGCTCCTAGCTAACAGCCAGCATCACTTGCCCGTCATGTGAATCAGCCGTCTTGGACAACCAGCGCATTTGAACCTTCAGATAAACTGCAGTCTGAACTTGTATCTGACTGCATCCACAGGAGAGACATCAAGTGAAAGCTAACCAGTTGAGCCCAATCGACCCAAAAGAGTGGGGAGAGAGTAATAAAAAATTGTTTATTTAAGCCACTGAACTTTAGAGTGGTTTATTATGCAACAGTAGATAACCAGGACACTTAATATCATATAAAACCTGGTTGGTCTGTATTTAGTTTTTTCCCACTGTTTCAGAAATTCCCTTTTACATTTGGTTTGTTCAAAGCAAGTTCCAAACAAGGTCTGCACGTTGCACTTGGTTGATGTATCTATTAAGTCTCTTTTAACCTGTCTCCACCTGCCATTGTTTTGTTGATTAAATTGGGACATTTGTCTACAGGATTTCCTGCATCCTAGGCTTGACTCATTTTGTCCTTTTGGTGTCATTTAACATTTCCTCTATCCTGTGAATTTTCTAAAAACGGTTAGCTAAATCTATTTCAGATTCAATTTTTTGTCTCGGCAAGAATATTTCATAGCTAGTTGCACAATAAAGAATCTGACTGGTCTTTGTCCCTGGTCTTGGAGACACTCTAAATCTTGGAAGTTCCTTAGTAATAAGAGTGCCTTTGTTATTCATGAACCCCTTGGATCACACCCGGGTTTATGCCTAATGAGAAGACTCAAGGTGGAGGCTGGTCACCAGAAAAACCAACCATGTAATTAGAGGGTTGAGGCTTTGAGTCAACTTAGCCTCCTCCAGGGAGGAGAAGGAAGCAGGAAATTGAGTTCAATCACATGATGGCCAACGATCCAATCAGTCATACCGATGTAATGAAAGCCCAGTAAAAACACTGGATACAGTGCTTGGTAGAGCTTCCTGGTTGGTAACCACATTGATGTACCAGAGTGTGATATGCCCTGATCCATGGAGAGAGAGCACAGAAGTTCTGCATTCAGGACTTTCCCAAACCTCATTCTCTGTCCTCTTTAGAATAAAACTGTGATCGCTACGTATAGTGCTTTCCTGAGTTCTATGTGTTGTTCTAGCAAATTACTGAGCCTGAGGGGGGTTCATGGGAAGCCCCTAGATTTATAGCTCATTTATCAGAAGTGCAGGTGGCCTGGGAATGCCCCAATTTTGCATGTAGTGTGTGAAGTAAGGGCTGTCTCGTTGGGGACTGTGTCCTTTAACCTGTAGATTCTGATGCCGGATCTGGATGGTTAGCGTCAGATTTGTACTGCAGTACACCAGTAGTGCTTTATGTTTTCTGTTATTTTTCATGTGAGGACACGTGAAAATTTTAAGTCACAAATTTTCTTCTTTAGGGATTTAATGGTTCTGGAAATCGGTACTGTGACATTACTTCTGTTGACCTTCTAAGCCAGAGGTTGGCAAACTTCTTTTGTAAGGACCAGATATTACTATTTTAAAGTTTGTGTCTCTGTCACAACTACTCAACTTTTGTCATTGTAATATGAAAGCAGCCATAAATAGAATAATACAGGAGAAATGGGCATAAAACTTTATTTGTAAAAACTGATGGCAGACTGGATTTGGCTTATGCACTGTAGATTACCAACTTCTTTTTTAAATTGTCTTAGGGGTGAGCTTACTGTCCCTTAAGAGAAGGGGAAAGGAAAAGGAGCTATGATTTTGACTTATACAGAGGCCTAGAAGGATTCATCTTTTGTTTTAAATAAAGTACCTCTGTTACAAAAGAAATATATGTTTGTAGACAATTTGGAAAATATGGAAAAATGATAAATATAAGTAATACTTATTGGGTATTGCCAAGTGCCACTCTTCTAAATTCTTAAATACATGAGATAAGTACTAATTTTATGATCATTTTACAAGTGAACATATTAAAGTATAGCGAGTTTAAGTAATGTAAACAAGTAAGTGACTAGTAAGTGATATGGCTAGAATTCAAAACCAAACACTTGACTCAAAAGCCTAAGTTCTTAACCACTGTGCTATAGGGTTAAGGACAGGAGAGGTGACGCTTGTATCCCAGTACCCAAATGTAATACAAGTTAGTACTTTATTTCCTTTCACTCACTTTTCTCTATAAACCTAGCTTTGTTTTCTCATTCTATATAGTCAGTTTTACAGTATAACAACTAATTCTATAACCAAAGCAGCTATTTCTCATCATGTCAAGTGGATTACCTATGGCTGGAGTACAGAAGTGTGTGGGATAAGAGAAGGCCCTTACCAGAGGCTAGTTTCTGCAGCTGTTTGCAGTTGACAGAATGCTGCTTCATACGTAATCTTTCCCCAAAGTTATTTAGCTAGTGAGGGCGAAGCTGTTATTTGAATACAAGTTTTTGTTTTTTACTTCAAATTTTGAGTATTCTCAGAACATTTGCTCCCTACTTCACCCCCATTTTGACTCCCTGCTCCCTCTGCACTACTATTTCTTGCCCCGTTTTGTAAAGGTAAGTGGTACAAAATAAGATTAAATAGCTGGTTCAAAAACAACCTTAAAAACCAGGAACAGGCCAGGCGTGGTGGCTCATGCCTGTAATCCTAGCACTCTGGGAGGCCGAGAGGGGCGGACCGTTTGAGCTCAGGAGTTCAAGACCAACCTGAGCAAGAGTGAGACCCCATCTCTACTAAAAAAATTAGAAAGAAATTAGCTGGACAACTAAAAATATATAGAAAAAATTAGCCGGGCATGGTGGCACATGCCTGTAGTCCCAGTTACTCGGGAGGCTGAGGCAGGAGGATCGCTTGAGCCCAGGAGGTTGAGGTTGCTGTGAGCTAGACTGACTCCACGGCACTCTAGCCTGGGCAACAGAGTGAGACTGTGTCTCAAAAAAAGAAAACAGTAACAAAGAACACTAAAAAATGTTAAAATGGTATTAAGCATACAGACAAACGTCACACTTTATACAAAAATTAACTCAAAATGGATCATGGCCTTCAATGTAAACTGTAAAACTATAATTAAACCTTTGGGAAAAAAACAGGAGAAAAGCTTCAGGATATAGGGCTGCTAGGCAAAGAGTCCTTGACACCAAAGACTTGACATCAAAAGTAGAATTCATAAAGGAAGATTGCTGAATTTAAAACTTGCCCTGTGAAAGACCATATAAAAAAGATACCCAAATAAAATAAAGACTGGGAGAAAATATTTGCAAGCTACGTATCTGACAGAGGACCTAGTTTCTGGTATATACAAAGAACTCTGGAAACTCAATAGTAAAAAAATAAAAAAAGCCCAAAATTAATTTAGGAAACAGGCAAAAGACATGAACACACATTTCACTGAAGGAGATATGCAGATGGTTAAAAGAGACATGAAAAGCTATTTGGCATCCTTAGCCATCAGAAAAATGCAAATTAACACCCCTCCCCGCCCCCCACCCCAAATAGTGACAAAACCAAATGCTGGCAAGAATGCGGAGAAACTGGATCACGCATACCTTGCTAGTGATTTTGTAAGTGGAAAAACAGTTTGGCAGTTTCTTATAGAACTACACGTGTGGTTACTGTATGACCCAGCAGTTGCACTTGTGGGTATTCTCCCAAAGAAATGAAAATTTATGTTTGTACTAAAACCTTTATATAAATGTTCATAGTAGCTCTGTTTATAATAGCAAAAAACTGGAAACAACCCAGATGTATTTGAATAGGAGAATGGTGAAACAAACTGTGATACATGGAATATTACTCAGCAAAAAAAGGAATGAACCGTTGAGACACAGCCTGGATGAATCTACAGAGAATTAGGCTGAGTGAAAAAAGCCAATCCCAAAAGGTTACATATGTATGATTCCATTTATATGACACTTTTGAAATGACAAAATTTTACACGTGAATAACAAAATAGTGATTTCCTGGGCTTGGGGGAGGAGAATGAAGAAGGTGGGTATAACTGTAAAAGAGCAATATACTGCATCCTTGAGGTGCGGAACTGTTCTGTATCTCAACTGTGGTGGAAGGCTATACAGCTGTGAACCTACACAGCTGAGAAAATTGTGTAGGACTAAATACATACACAAGCACACAAATGAGTACAAATAAAACTGGGGAAATCTGAACAAGATAGGTAGATTTTATCAGTGTCACTCTCCTGGTTGTGAAACTATGCCATAGTTTTTGCAGAATGTTACACTGGGGGAAATTAAGTAAATATACCTCTTTGTATTATTTCTTATAACTGCATGTGAATCTATAATTATCTCAATAAACATTTATGTTAAAAATACACACGCACAAGCAAACAAAGGAAGCAAAACAATTTTAAAAAAAAAGTCAGGAAATACCCTTTTGTGAGTTAAAAATTCTTAAAACTGCCTCACATATATCATATACATTTTCAATATGAGATTATTTGCAGAGGACATTGTCGGGGAGATTGGGTTGATGAGAACTGGAATTACGTGTTGAGGTTTTCATAATCAAAAGTAGTCCTCGTCCTCTACCTTCCCCTACCCCAATCCTGAAGGAAGTATGTAATTTCATATCCGAAGGTGACAAAGAAGTATGTTCTGATCACCTGCAAGGAAACTTGACTTCTCTTCTCAAGCATATCCCTGTGGAAATTTGCAACGTGTGGCACTCACATTCTGCACAGCGTGGCTTCCTGGTGCCGCTGATTTATGTGTATGTACCATCAAGAAGCTTAAATTCTAGGGTGGTGCAGACCTGTTTCTAAGCACCCAGTGCCGCATACACCACTGACACATATTTCATTCTGTAGTAAATTTCATTTATTTAATTTTTTCCTAACAAAATCTTTTTAATAATAATGCAGTATAAAAGGTTGACCACATTAAAAGTTGTTAGTAATAATGTGGCCAACTTCAGCTTGTGTAAGCTAAAAGAAGTCAGTATTAGGCATATATAATCTTATTAAGGATATGCTATAATATGTATGCAATAACAGATTACAGGATTTGAATTCTGACTCTTACCATTTCATCCTGGACTGCCAATTTAAACCATTCAGAGGCTTAGTTTCCTTATCTGTAAAGTAGAATCCTGTATCTATCTACAGTGTGTTAAGAACTGCAAGAGCCACTGGAGATAGGGACATAATTGTTACGGCAATCATGTACTTTGAATTATAGTGGAAGGAGATGCTATTATAAGTGAAAATCTAAATTATTGCTGTCTCTTTATAAAATTGAAGTTATAGGACAGTTTTCAATCTTGGCAGTATTTGCAGTTTGGACCAGATAGTTTGTTGTTTTTGGGGTAGAGAAAAGATTGTCCTGTGCATTGTAGGGTGTTCATCAGCATCCCTGACCTCTACCCACTTGATGCTGGTAGCTCCCATTTTGATATAGAAGCATCAAAAATACCTCTGTTACAGCTCCTTTAGAATTTGTCTAGCAAGTTTTCTGATTTTTAGTGGAAAACTTGTTCCCTCCCCCCAAAAAGGTGCCTTTGGACACTGACAAATGCCTCCTGGGAAATAAAATTGCCCTCAGTTGAGAACCACTGAGTTATAGGGTTAAAATTATTTTGTGTGTGTTTTTTTAATAAGAGAATTTAATAATATTTGAGATCATATCACATATACATTTTTACAGAGGCTGATTGATTAGAAGAATAGGCCATTTTCTTCTCATATATCCCTCTTCTGAGAGAGATGGCTCAGATTGGTCTGGAATCTGCAGCCTAGTGATGAGTGAGGCTGAGGCTGGAGTCCTTAAGTGCGAAAGAAGCATATGGAGTCTGATTTGTGTGTGGCAAGGAGTCTCTGTCTCCCAGAGACATGGTAAAAAGAGAATTTGCAGCAAGCTGAGAATTGCTAACTTTAAGTTCCTGTGATTCAGTGATGTTTTCTTTGAAACATTGTAGCTTTATCTTCTATTTGATAGACAGTCCAAAAATACACCACATGGGCATTTTGTGGGGCCCTGAGTACTCTCTGTAGACCTTTAACTCCTCTGGATGTGAGTCCCTAAAGTTTAAAGCTCCCTGCCAGTTGGATGGTGAAATATGAAATTTCATTGTCTTCTAGGGATGGTTTTACTATCTGATGAAGCTGATCATCTTTTCATGTGATTATTGCCCATTTATTTTTCTTTAGTGAATTGTCTATTCGTGTCGTTAGCTTACATTTCAATCACAATATTCTTTTTCTCATTTCTTTTTTTTCTTGTTGAGTTATAAAAATTTTCATTGTAAAGTTATTCATGTTGTAACCCTCATTTGCTTGCTTTCATCCTTTTTTTGGCTTTATTTTTGCTCGTTCTTTGACTTTTGACATTTCCACATTATTTTGTATTAAGTGATTATGGTTGGGTTTTAATCCTTTTTGTCTTTTTTAAAGAGACGGGTTTATCTTATTTAGTCTTACATAGATGTGTCTAATCTTTTCCATCTAATTTTTATACTTTCATATTTGTTTTTTGTTTTATTTTTAATCTCTTGATACAGGAGCTCAGTTTTCAGATATGTTTTTAAGATGTTTAAGCCTTTATTTCTCAAATTACTTCAGAAACAAAATAATGTCCTGTGATCTTCCTTCTTTCTCTCAACATTTAGGGTTCTTTTGTCATGTTCTGATATTTCTATTCTTGTTTATTATAGATAAATGATTATTTTTCTGTTTTGTGTCTTACAATTCAAAAACAACATTTGTTTTCTGCTTTTCTAAGATTATTTCCACAGTTCCTTTGTGCTGAGTATCTGCTTGTCTTTCACAAGACAGCTTCCTTATTTGTGATGCTTCATCATGAGTAATTTCATTGGCCAGATCCTGTTTTCAACATGATTTTTCCCCCTCAAGAAAGTGCACATAGGTGATGTATTTCTGAGTTTCTTTTCTGTCCACTTCACATGGGAACCACAGCTTCTCATGTTCTAGAATTCTTACCTCACACCCTTTATTGATGTATAAATGACATAAGGTAAACTGCATGTGTTTAAATTGTACAACTGGAAAATTTGACATATGTATGTTTCTGTGAAATCATCACTACAATCAAGATAATGAACATATTTATCACCCCAAAAGTCTACTTGTGCCCCTTGATAATCCTTTCACCCTATCACTCTTTGTCTTTAGGCAGCCACTCATCTGCTTTCTGTCACTATTGGTTAGTTTACATTTTAAAACATTTTATGCAAATGGGATCATACAGAATGTCCTTTTTGAGAGTCTGGTTTCTTGCACCCAGCATGATTATTTTGAGATTCATCCATGTTGTGTTTATCAATAGCTTATTCTTTTTATTGCTGACTAGTATTCCAATGTATGGAGGTACCACAATTCACATATCCATTCACCTGTCGATGGAATAGGTTGTTCTCATGTTGAGCTATTACAAACCTTGAACATTCATGTACAAGTCTTTGTATAGACATATGCTTTTGTTTCTTTTGGGTAGATATCTAGGATTACTCCACTGTGACTCAGTCATATGATAGCTATGTTTAACTTGTAAGAAATTGCTGTACTTTTTCTGAAGTAATAGTTGTATTCTACATTCCCACCAGCAGTATATGAGAGTTCTGATTGCTCCACATCCTCACCAACACTTGCCATGGTCATTCTTTTTAATTTTGGACATTAAAATAGGTGTGTAGTATCTCATTGTAGTTTTAATTTGCTTGTTCTTAAAATTGTTACTGAGCATCTTTTCGTATGCTTGGTTAACATTTGTATAATTGTTCATTTTAAAATTCTGGGTTACTTTCTTACTCAGTTTCACAAGTTCTTTATATATTCGGGATGTAAGTCCATCAGCTGTGTGATTTACAAATATTTTCTCTCAGTATGTGATTTGCCTTTTCATTTTTTTTTTTTT